>JAQGAZ010000972.1:0-39896 GCA_034692225.1 Polydesmus complanatus
CAAATAAACTTAAAAATAATTTCAAATAAACTTAAAAATAATTTCAAATAAACTTAAAAATAATTTCAAATAAACTTTAAAAAAATTTGAATTCTAACTCTATCGATCTTTTCCATGGCTTGCTTTTTAAATTGTTGAAACTTTTCTTGAATTGCTGCTGATTTAGAAGGTCCAGCTGAGCCTCCTGACCCGGCCGTCTGAGCTAGACTAGACCACGAACCGACGTTTTTTAGCTTAAATTCCTACCAAATATTAAAAAAAAACCGATCAGAATGTCTCAATACACCTTTTGAAACAATTTTAAATTAACCTTTTTAGAAGCAGCTGACGCCATCATCGCATTCTTATTTTCACTTTTCTTATCCCCATTCGTAGTTAATGGAGAATGGACGTCTACTAATGACGCGTTCGAATGACTTGTAGGGGCACCTAAATCCGGCAAATCAGGAAATCCTCCTGAAAACATCGAAGTTCCATCAGTGCCTAATATGAAAAATAGTTTTATGATTGCGAGATTAAATTCTAAAAATAAGTACCATCAGATATTCCTGTAGGACTAGTATCACTTAAACACATAGGAGAGCCAGCAAAGTTCATTGCTTGCATAGTGGCGTCTTTGGCCTTATTCATTGATGGCATGTTCACAAATTGAGAAATCGATTGCGACTCAAGATCATTCATTAAATTCGGTGAGGAAGAGACACTGAGGGGAGGTGGAGCCGAAGTTGTCAGAACAGAACCTGGAATAGTGTGCATAATAGGTGCCTGTGGAGGTAGAACTGGAGGAGTAGGATCATCCAGTAGAGATAAATCAGGAGACACAGGCTCTACCGAAGGTATACGTTGCAATGGAAGCTGAGCAATGGGGTCTAAAGATGTGCGCATCCCTACATTAAAAATAAATAAGTCTGCTGGTAATTTAAATGAAATCAAACGTTAGAGCTCACATTCTTCTTCGCGACTTGAAAGTTTGCCAACAGGAACAGTTGTAACAGGAGGCATTGGTTGGGATTGTACTACTGGTACTGGCTTTTTTGCTGGCGCGGCTGTTGCTGTAGCGGTTGGCCTAGCAGGTTGAGGTGGAAGATTATGGCTAGCAACTACAGCTGGTTTTGATTGAGACCCTGCAAGATGATATTTATACTAATTACCAATATTAGGCATAATCAAGACCATACCCTGATTATGGACAAGAGGATTTAATGATGTCCCCATCATTGGTGGGTACGCTCCCATCGTCGATATCATAGACGGTGCAACCACGGCTGACTGAGGTTGTGGATAGGATACTTCACCCATTATTTGAGATTGAGCAGTCGGTAAATGCAACGATTTTTGATGCGCCTGTCGATAGTTGATCCATCATTTATAAAAACATAATGTAGATCCTAATTCTAGTTCTTAACTGCGTATCTAACTATCTTAAATTATGCGCCGCATTGTCGAGTTTATTGAATAGTTAAGGCATTTAAGCAATGCACGACTTTCCTAATTAGGATATTGTATGTAGCCATTAAATTATCGCACCGATTTAGTTAAATTAACGTTCTTAAATTCTTCCGTCAATTAATCGATAATAGAATGAGTCATCAATTGACTCAAAATTAAATGCAAGCTAGAAACCGATACTCGACTTTGTCAGTAGGCAAACGAAATACTAATCTGACAACTTGGTGAACCAAGTTCCGAAATTCATGCATGCTTACCTTGGTAGGCTGATCCTTTCCCCTTGCATTAAGTAACGGTTCCGCTGCCAAGAAAACGGTTATATTAACATAAGTAAAAACAACGTCGAAAATTTAGAAAATATAATTATGTCCTAATCTATTGCTGAATATAATACTGAATATAGTTAAGAACTTTACAAGTCTATTGAACTAGGTTAGGATCATCCCCCAAAATTAGCCTGTCTAATAAAGCCGTGAGCGCAAGCATGTGTTTTCAGAAAGTCGCTCACCAGATTTTTATTCAAGTGGGCAGTAAAATGATGTATACAATTCACGAAAGGACACAATGAGATGATACACGATATAAATTTACAAACTACACAAAGAAAATATTTACAATCCGAAAAATGAACTATGAAGAAATAAAAAAAAAAAAAAACATCTTGAAGTGGGAAATAAGAAAAAAAAAAAAAAATTAACCAGGTTACACTCGTTAATAAATATGAAAAGAGCGCATAAGCCTACTGAACGACAGTGGTTATTGCTCAACCTTTTCAATAGCTGGTAAATTAGTTGATTCCTTCAATTAAAATTCGATGATTGAATTTATACTTAACAAAAAAAATTAAGATATTTACTTGACTGAAATCTATCAGATTCGGTTCACACCCAAATACAATAAACACTACATATTCAATGTATAGGTACAAAAGGCTGAAATACGACAAAGTCAATTAAAAAACCAATAACCAGAAAAACATCAGTCATAACTACTGTACAATTAAACTGAGAAATACAAATTAAATCATTGGTTCCTCATAGCTCTAACCCAATTTAAATTTCTCCCCAGTGACAAATTTACTAAAGCCAAAGTATAGCAGTCAGTTTTAGTTGTACTACTGGCGTTCGGACCAAAAGTTTAAGAGAAGGAATACGAAACTGCGGTTTAGAATAGTTAACGCTTTCTTTTAATTTTTTTTTTTTTTTTTGATAATTATACTCTTATAATTTTTTTTTCTTTTTTTGAAATTCAAAGTTATTTGAGGCCAGCTGCCAAGTTGAGTGCAACAACCACTTAATACAAATTTGTGCTGCCTTCTACTTAGTGAGCCGTCTAAACGGACGTTCTCACACGTACTGATTAACATACCTGAATAAGGGAGTACAGCCTTGAGTATGGCTGCACACAACAGCCATTCAAGCCAACGTATTAAAAGAAGGGGAAAATTACGAGAAGGCAATCTTCGATTTGGACATGGTTAAAGCCATTTACGCCAGTACCCCAACCCGACCTGGCGTTCCACCGCAATTTCTCATCATCCTTACATTACTACGTAACCCTAAAACAAGTAGATAAACAGAAAAACCGACTTGCATCGCATTTAAATAACCCAAATCATAATAGCGATCGCTATCAAAAATTAAGCAATCGAAATTAAATTAAAAAAAAAAAAAAAATTTTTTTTTAAAAGGTTTATGGGTAGGGTGGGGCAACCTGGCTGGTCAGCCTCAAAAGAAAACACATGCTGCACTCCTTGGCTAGCTTGTCCCCAGACTTTGTTTTAGTTCCTTATCCCTTCCCTAATTAGTGTTAAATACTAATTCAACAAATACTCGATTTCTAAAATTAATGCCTCAAGGGTACAGATTGAAATTAAACTTAAACCCTCAATATAAATGCAAAAATTGATGAAAGCTAAATTTTAAATTTATACATAAAAACTGTACAGATGATCTGAATGGGACCTTTAGCGGATATATATAATATATATATAAAACTATGAAAATGGGAAAAAACTGCACAATCGCGAAAAGGACAGCTCTCAACAGATAATTTTGCTGCTCAATAACGCAACAATAAAGACTGCTAATCAGTTTGGCACGGGGATTATAATAATATTTAATTGACTTATGAGATCCTATCACCCCCCGTTTCCACTGATTCTAACTTAATCCTTTCAAAAGAAAATCCCAAATCCCCATTAAACTGCACCTAACGATTTGTAATTAATTTTAAACCTTAACAAACTTAACGGAGATGGGCTAAGAAAGGGAATGCGGTAGGCGAGGATATGGATGTGATTCTAACCTGACTCAGAATCGCTAGAGTCTGAAGAGCTGCTAGAACTGCTGCTAGTACTGCTATCACTGTCTGACGAACTACTGCTACTTGCACTCAAACGGCTGGGACCACCAACGACATCTACGTGCTTTTCAGTTTCTGAAAAAAAAAAAAAAAAAAAAAGCAACTCCGTTAAAAATATTGATCGCAAGTTTAAATCACAAGACAACCAGTACCTTTTTTTGCAGGTTTTTTAGCGGCGGTTCCCAACTGTCCACTAACATCTTGCAACCGCCTTTCTAGTTCTTGTTTCTTTTCTGCCAATTGTTCATCTTTTGATTTACCAGTAGGTTTTTTAGAAGCTAAAATTCAGTTAGTAGTATTCGTCCAATTAATAACAACCAAAAATAAATAAAATTATCATTTGTACAAATATTAAAACTTACCATAAGGTTTTCTTGGCTTTTTCTTTAAACAAGAAGCCACATAAGCTTCTAATTCTCGAAGAGTCGATGGCTTCAAAGTTTCAAAGTCAATTTCAATCTCATCTGGATTTGAATCCCTCAGAGAAGGTTCTCTAGACTGAATTATGTGTACCACTCGACCAAGTTTGTCACCTTAAATAAGAACAAATTAAATCCGTTCGAAATTGCTCCCCTCATAAAATCAAAACAATCCAAAAAAATACCAGGTAATTTATTGATGTCTAAACTTAATTGCCGTTTTTCATCGTAAGACATCGGTTTAGCGTTATCTTCATCTTCACTATCAAATGCGGGCTGTGGAATAGTCTTTGTCTTTTTAGAAGATGATCTTCAAAGAAATAAAAACATTTAAAATTGAACTAAAATACCAATTTTTATGATCACTTACTTGCTGCTCGACCTTTGCCTTTTCGGTTGCGAAGTAGCATTCTTTTGCGCTTTTGCAGAAGCTGTTGCATTTGCACCAGCTCCAGGTGTATTTTTTGTTTTTACAGGTTTAGGGGGTTTTGAATCGGCAGCTGGAGGTACGTTGTTCACTACGGGTGCAGGAGCATTCATATCAATAACAGGCTTTATATCTTTTACATCTTTAGGTTCTTTTTCTTTCTTCTTCTTCTTTTGGTCTTTATCCTTATCTTTCTTCTTTTTTCCCTTCCTATGACTTTCTTGAACTAATTGTTGCATTTGCTCTTGGATAAGTTTCAACTAGTAAAATTTTATATAATTTAAAACCAACGTTGACCCAACACATGGAGCTTTACATCACATTAATGATATCAGAAATACAAATCGTCTTAAGTATAAATGTCGTTAAAGTGTCACCAATGTTTGCATAAAACACACAAACACGATTAATCTTTAAAAAGCATTGTAACTTCAGCTGACGCGCATGTGCAGGTCATCATATAAACTCAAAAACTTTAAATAAAATTTTAAATGAAAAACTTACTTGTTCCTGCAACTGAACCACTTTGCGACTTCGTTCATCTTCAGAGTCTTCGGTATCACTGCTGGATGAGCTACCACTACTACTAGATTGCGAACTGCTACTAGTAGTACCCTCCGTCTTAATTGGGGTGCTTTGCGTTTCTGGAATGCTCGGAGTAGGTTCATCCGGAATTTTTGCGTATCTCATTTCAAAAACATCCTGAATTTTTAAAATGGTTTTTAAACTTTTTTTTTCCTTGCAAAAAATTTGTACAAATCTTTTTTCGTACTTGTAACTTTCTAGCCATTGCAACAACATCGTGATCTGGGGGATTGTATTTATAACAATTTGTAAATATCAATCTTATATCTGCTGCAAATTCCGCCGCTGTTTTATAATCCCGGTTATCCATTTTCACCTTTTTTAAACAAATACAAAATAGAATTAATATAAAGTTTTAAAGTTAAAACAAGTACTAGTACACTACCTTTACTGTTCCCAAATCCATGGGATGTTTAATAATTTCGTGATAATCATGTAAGCCAAGTAATTTGGCGTCCACAGGTTTGTAAAAAGGCCATGCATAACCCTTATATAAAAATGCAATTAATTATATTGCACACATAAATATACTGTAGCTTCATTCTCATTTGAATTAACGTTGGAAACTTAGTAATATACTATTTTAACATTTACAAACAGCATAAAAAAATGCTCATTTTTAAAAATGAAAATTTCCAACTGTCACTTATAAAACCAAGTTTCCTCAGAAAAAAATGTCAATTATGAGGATGAGTTTGACGAATACAGAAAAAAACCACAAGAGAAACTGCTCAAGTGATAAATTTGAAGATTCAAACAGTTCAATCAATTCGTGCTTGTTTTCTGTCTTCTTAAATAACACGTAGATTTCATGCTTATACATTGACAAAGCCTGTCTTTTTCCTCCGAGTTTAGTAATATAACTCATACAGAACATAGTTTACGCTGAATTAAAACCTAACCAATTCATTTGATATTTTCATGCTAATGGGAGGAAGAAGAAATGGCAAAAGCATCAAGAGTTTTAAATTCAGTTACCAACGATTAACCAACTTCCCCGATTTCGTAACCCCGTTTGTCTAATCTCTTCTTCCACTTACCGATTGCTTTTTGGACAACAAATCTTTAAGGATCTCGTTACAGAATTTGAGTTGTTCATTTAATTTCTCTTTTGATTGGGAACTGTGTTGAGGCTGAAAAAGACAGACTCGTGTCATTCATATTGTTTAGTTTAAACTTACACCATGCGTCTTTGAGAATAATTCTTTTAAGATTGCAATGCAGTGTCTCATCTGATCACTTATATGGCCTACTTTTGATTTAGAACTGTGCTGAGGCTAAATCAATACAATACCGTTTAACAAATTAAGCTTTTAAAATTTAAAAGGTAGGGTAACAAAGCGATTAGAAAAATGAGCCCCTCGATGTTACTAAATTGGCCAACTAAACATTTTCTTTAAGAGACAAAAATAAAATTTTGAAAAACTGGTTTATGAACCACCACCTGAGAATCTGGCAAATCCTTCGTAGGCTTCTTTATTTGTCTCCCGCTCTCCCTTCTCGTTGCTATCTTTGGTGGTTTATGTTCAGTATTTGGTTGGTACATGGGCATATAACTAGAATTAGCTGTTGGCGTGGTAGTGTCTGCCTTCCGCTTCACCCCCTTTTTCATTTTCGCGGGCGCAGCAGGCGGTATTACTCCGGGTTGATAAGATGAAGTTTGTCCTAACGACGAGTTTTGCATTTGTCCATCTAAAGAAACTTCCGGCGGAAAACTGGCCGATGGCAAAGCTGCTGAACTCGCGGGAGTAGCGTTCGGAGGGTCTGCCGCCGTAGCAGGTAGCATTTTAGCACCTTGATGCACTAGCGAATTATTAACCGGAACGCCTTTGTTTATGGCGGATGAAGAAGCTGTGGCAGCCGCTGCAGCAGCACTAGAAGTGTTTTGCGCCGATGCCGTCGTTGTTGTAGCTGTGCTACCAAGAACACCAGAAGGCATAGTTGACATTGGAACAGACGCGATTACTGGATTAGGAGAGTTCGTCATCGAATTCATTGACTGTCCAGGTAAAGATGATGGCACCAGCAATGTTGCATCTATTTTAACAACAACCCTCTTTTTTAAAATTGCAAATTGAAATACAAAAAAATAACTAACTCTTTGGAGGAGGTCCCCTTTTTTTGCTTCTTTTTAAACCACTACCTTTAACAGTTGTAGGTGGAAGCTCAATTTCCTCTTTAGGCATTTGGGAAACTTTAGTCAAGAAAAGTTTTTCTAAAGTTTGGGCCATAAGTACAACATCCTAGAATTGCAAACAAAAACATAATTTAAAACAATCGTATATATATATATATATTAAAAAAAAATTAAGATATAAACGTATAAAAATGTGGCAAAGTCATGAAACACTTAAGATTAAATAAAATCTTAAGTGGGATTAAAACGATGCTTTAATATTCCCCATCGTGATTTGAGTGTCTAAGATTGAAATCTCAACTCTCATGCCCAGATCCAACGGGGGTTGAACCAAAATTACATTCGAAAATGTAATATCCAAGACAAGAAATTAGAAAACATTCAACACACAATTTGCGATAAAACTAAATACTCTTAAAATCTTTTACCTCTCCTGGCTTATTGTATACATAGCAATTCGTAAACATGGTCTTAAAATCTTCGATGCATTCCTTGCCAGAATTATAGTACATGTTCTCTAATCGCTTCTTTATCGTTCCTAAATCCATCGGGTGTTTAATTATTTTATGATAGTCCTAAAATCAAAACAGTAATATTCAAACAACAAAGTAATAGCAAATAAATTTAGTCTTCAATTAACTATACCGGTAAGTTAAGCTTTACAGCGTCTACCGGTTCCTGAAAAGGCCACGCAAAGTGATGCTTCAATACGGCTTTCATTACTGTTTTGAGCAAGTAGTTTAATTGAGAGGTGTTTCGACCAGCTCGATTAGTGGGTATGCAAGGTGGTTGGACAACGCCGTCGACGGGCGCCAACACTGGCTCTTCTCGATCCGAAGGATTTACGGTCATTGTTGAATTAGAGTTTTGCTATTTAACCAATAAAGTAAAAAAAAAAAAAAAATTATATAACTTTCAATTTCATTCGGGAAAACGAATGTAATACATACCAAGTTATTGGGGATACCAGAGCGTCCGCTTTCTTGTTGAGAACCAGAGTTTCTAGAGGGAAAAAAATGCACGGTGTTATCAATAATTTATTAAATCATAAATAAAAAGCCAAAATAATTTCAATTACCTTGGCACGTCTAATCCGCTATCCATGATAAACCCAAACAAATCAATCAATGGAGTTTACATGGCCTGGCAAGTAAACCTAATATGAAAAATAATTTTACATTAGTATTGTTCATTCATGGTGCGAGAATAATTACAGTATTAAGCTAAAATAATAATTATTATACAACAAATAAAAATGTGGCAAAGTCATGAAACACCTAAGATTAAATAAAATCTTAGGTGGGATTAAAACGATGCTTTAATATTCCCCATCGTGATTTGAGTGTCTAAGATTGAAATCTCAACTCTCATGCCCAGATCCAACGGGGTTAACAAGTAATAATTATAACACACAATTTGCAATAAAACTCAATCATTTTTTTTGTTTGTAAATTTATGAAGACTTATTTTATGATAATACGATTCATTAAAAAAAAATCATCGATTAAAAATTATCTCAATTTGGAAGCTACGATATGTAGTTTACTCTTAAACTACAGGCAAATCACCGTTAAAAGTTCATGACCCTTGATAAAGCCGCCGAACAAATTACGCAATCAAACAAGGCCCTTAACCTTCAAAACGAGACCAATAACAATAATATACAGTATTATTATTATTATAGAAGCCGAGAAAAAGATGACAAAAAAAACTTAAAAAAATTAATTTCAAAAATTGAGATTACTAAAAAAACCATAATTATACGACAAAACCTTTTTTGTTTTTATTTTAAATTATAACTTTATTTACAAACAAAATATAATTTAATCAGAAAAAAAAATTAATAGAAAACGCTCGAAACACTTGTATTTTTTTTTTTTTGGATACAAAATCATAATTTTGTACCAATTTTATAAAAAAAAATTTGAGTTGAGAAAAAGAAATTTTTATTCAAAATATTTTACAAAAAAACTTGTTTACATCATCACAACTATCTCGGATTAAACAATTAAAAATTTCGATTAACAACTATAAAAGTTTTTCTAAGAAACGCTCACACAAAAAGATCCCATATCTCGAATAATACAGTTATTTCTGACCGTTGCATCATCACAACATTATATCCCTCGTATCATAAGAATTCTGAAAGCATGCACAAACTCGGTAAAAAAAATCAAATAGACCAAATTAAAAAAAAAAAAAAAAAGAAGAAGGTAGAAAAAAAAAATTAAACTTGCACTTCAAACAATGTAAAAATTTGGTTCAACGTCACAAACCTAATTACTTTCGGAATTAAAAAATATATATTTTTGTGCTTAGAAACTAGAATTTCGAGTTTCCTTTTGTTTTTACCCAGAAAAACCCCCATGCAATTCCGATAACAATAGGACCGACCACCACAAATTCCAATGTCTCTCCCCCTCTCAGCATTATTTTTAAAAGAAGGTACACACAATAATTTCAAACTTCGATGAATCTTCGATAAACCTACAAAATCAACCTCGTGGTTTTTTTTTTTTTTTTTTTTTCGTTAAACATGCTTTCATTTATTTACCTAATACCCAACCACCGTGAAAATGACTATAAAAAAAATTTATTATTTTCAAAAAATAACTACAGTAAACAAATCGTTATGACAAGTGCGCTCGAAAAGTTCCCGCCCGTTAGAAACTGTTATTTTTTTTTAAAAAAAAAATTCTCCTACTCACACCGGTAATAACATTTCCTGTTACCTATATAAAATTTTTGTGTTAAAAAAATACTCTTAAAAAAAAATATTGGCCGTTTAATCACACAAAAAACAGAAGAGAAAAAAAGGCTTCTAATATTTCGCGCCTATAATAATCTACAGCAGGTTTCGCGGCTAAATTTTTTTTTTTTTTCTTTTTTCGAAATATTTCAACTTCCAGCCCCCCAATAACGAAAACAGTTATAGAGATACGCAAAATTTCTCTGAGGTTTATTTTTTATAAGGATATAAATGAGAGCGGGGGAGAGAAAAAAAATATTGGTTCGTATTTATAAAAGCAACGCAACCTTCAGATATCAGGCGTCCCCCCTCTCATTAAAATTGAATGGAATCTTAACCCGACAAAAATTTTCTATACGTTTTATGTGTTTTTTTTTTTTTTTTCTCCTCCTTCCAACAACTTCACGTTACTTACTAGAGCTTTTTAATATTATAAAACTAACGAAGATCGTGCAGCGAAGATAAATGTTTAAAAGCGTGATAATCTCACCAACGTGGAAATAAGAAATAAAGCGTCGCAAAAATAATAATTATTCCCGAAATCTCTTTCTTTCGCATCACAAACACACGCACACACACTAGTATAGAAACATGGCGGGTAGCGCGCAAATCACCAACGCCACTTCCAACACGAGATTATCACATTTTTGCGTTTTAATTAAAGATATTTCAAAGATTTAAAAATTTTTAACATACTCTGCATAACTACCTCGTCATAAAGAGCAATCCTTCGCTTCAATAACAATCACGGATTTCATTACAACGCGAGTAAAAAAAATATCTGTGGAGTCTCTTTCGCTATATCTCTCTCTCCCAAGTCGATTAACTATGGCCGACGGTAGCCCAACAGCGATCGCGTCGTCTTTCAAATACTAACACCAGAACGACTTTAATACCACATTAAATGGAAAAAAATGCGCACAGTACCCTTTATTGATGTTCTCCGATGATGAAAAACACCGTTGTCTTAATAGATGACTAATGATATCCATAATTCGCCGCGATTGCATCCCGAAATAAATCCATTGAAAATGAACATCAATCCTCCGCAACTCGAGCGTTTGTCCCTTTTTATAGGAAAACTCAGCGCTCATTGGTTGTGACGTCATCAATTTGCAAATTTGGCTTATATTTAAAAATGCACCATTATTTCACACTTTTGATTGTAGAAAATTCACAGGCAACACATTTTACATTTTTAATGGCACATCGAACTTATCAACAACTTAAATTTTTGTCAAAAAACGAGGAAACATGAGTCTGGTTACGACGACGACCATCTTGGAAAAGGTCTGGAGTACGCCATTTGGTGCAATTCTGCTCATGTGACGTACTACGTCATCGAGACCGTCGATGATACACAAATCTGCACATGCGCGTGAATGTGACCACATGGCAATTTGTTGAAAAAAATATTGCTTGATGTTTATTTATCAAAAATTATTAAAATTTATCAATTTTTTTAAAGCAATTAATAATTAGACACCATGGATACCAAAAAACGAAGGGTTCGATTCATTTTTATTTGTTATTGCTGTATAATATTAACTGAGTAGTTTACTGTTCAATAGGGTACCAATATACGTGACAAACTGCCTCAAAAAAAATTGTTAAAACGAGAAAATGAGGATAAGTTTGCAAAGAAACAGAGCAAAGATGCCAAGTTTTTACTTCAAGAAGAAGCAGGTTTTCTTGTCGCGGATGAAGGCGAAGAAACGTGGAACGTTAGGCAGGATGATATAAAAGATGAAGTCGATATGCTATCTGCTACAAAAGTAAAATACTGTAGTTTTGTTTACATACATATAGATCATGCTTAATAATTTTCTTACAATCGTTAGTGCTTTGATCTGAATCTCAAGGACTTTGGCCCTTATTATACTGCTTATTTAAGAAATGGTCGTCATTTATTGATCGGCGGCAAAATGGGGCATGTGGCCTGTTTCGATTGGGTTACTAAAAAACTACTTTGTGAGATGAACGTTATGGAAACTGTACACGACGTATCATGGTTGCACCAAGAAACAATGTTTGCCGTTGCGCAAAAAGATTGGGTCTATATTTACGATAACCAAGGTGTTGAACTTCATTGTATAAAACAGCTAAATAGAATTTTAAAAACCGAGTTTTTACCATATCATTTCTTGTTGGCGGCTTCAGTAAGTCATTTTTTAAATCATTTATCGCTTTTAATCAGGAACACTTTTTTTTTTAGAACGACCGTGGCTATATAAATTGGTTGGATGTCTCTATAGGGAAATTAGTAAGTTCTACTCAAACTCACTTGGGTAGACTAAATGTAATGACTCAAAATCCAAGTAACGCGGTGCTCGCCCTAGGACATACAAAAGGTTAAAATAGTTGCTTATTGCGTTATTTATTTAACAAATATTAACTTGGCGCCGTGGCAATTTCGTAGGAACCGTGACAATGTGGGCTCCGTCTGTTAAAAAACCGCTGTTATCAATGTTAGCACATTCCGCGCCTATAACTGACATTTCGATAAATTCTAACGGAAACTACATGGCTACAAGTGGAATGGACAGACAATTTAAAATATGGGATGTAAGAACTTACAAATGTTTAAAGAGTTGTCGCATCCATCAGAGCGCCAGTAAGATAGCTTTTAGTCAACGAGGTCTTTTGGCCTTAGCAGTTGGGGATACTGTACAGGTTCAAAAAATAGTTTGTTTTTTATTATGTCCATAATTGATTATTTTTTGAATAGATTTATAAAGATTGTTGCACCACAAGCTCAGTCGCTCCATACATGTCTCATCGAATTGGGAATGACGTCGTCGATTTAGAGTTTTGTCCCTTTGAAGACGTTTTGGGGATCGGACATCTAGGTGGTTTCACAAGCACCTTAATTCCAGGTGCAGGTGAACCAAACTTTGACGCTCTTGAAAACAATCCATTCCAAACCAAATCGCAGCGAAGGGAAGCGGAAGTAAAAGCTCTACTTGAAAAGGTAAAACTTAAAAAATTATGGAAAAATAATTTCGGCTTGTTAATTTAAACTTTTAAATTATAATAGATTCAACCTGAAATGATTTCACTTGATGTATCTTCGCTTAATGTTATTGACAAAGCTAATGCCACAGTAAGTCATTTGTTTGTCGTTTTCTTATTTTTTTTTTTTTTTTTGCGTTTTCTTATTACGGTTTCTGCAATAATTTTTCTAGGAAATGCCTAAAGAAAAAGACTTAATAAATTTTGCCAAAAACTCAAAAAATAAAAATGTAATTAAAGAAGAGGAAAGAAAGGTAAGTTAAATAGATCCAGTTTAAAATACAAATTTTTAATTGGAAATGTTAATTTCAGAAAAAAGTCCGTGAATCTGCAAAAAATAAAGTTGATCCAGATGATAGTTCTAAAAATGTTAAATTCGATGTTTTATCACGATTCAGATATAATAAAAGTTAATGATCAAAGAAATCACTCTATAAAGATATTTCAGACAAGGAATAAGCATTTATTAAATTGTGTATACATTTTAGTATTAAAGTTTAGCTTTAGTAATTGGTATAAAGAAAATTACAAAATGATTAAAATGGTTATAAAAAAGTTACGAAGACGAAATTTCTAAGACATTGTGTAAATATACTATGATGAATAAAGCAAATATACTGTATTACCCGATTGAGAAGCAACGAATGAAATGGCAAACCATTCCACTAATATTCGCTCACAATGAGGAAGACGCAAATCACTACAAAAATTTTTTTTACAACTGAAAAAAAAAAACTCTGCACATGAAAGCAACTTGTAAAAGCTTTGAACTAGCAATTCCATCTTCTGGCTATCATAGTTTATAATTTCGGTACTACTGCAGTTATCAATACAGTAGACTCTCTAATAAGACACCCCCCACTACCGTAGTCCGACGCACCTTTTGGAACAGGTGGCCGGTTCCATAGATGTCAGACTAGTGGGAGTCTACTGTATTAAAAAAAAATCTCAATTTGGTAACGGCCAAAGCAAAAAAAAAATGTTATATCAAAAAATAGAAACTGTTTTCGTTGAAATTCTTTCCTCGGTTAAAATTATTCTAATGACTAGTTCTTGCACAGTTGGCTATTAATTTTTGAAGATTGCAAAATACTTTTAAGCAATAAAATAGAGATTTTCCTCTTAACATATTATTCCCTCTATTCATATTGTCTTCATCATTCTGAACAAGGTGGCACTTAATTTTTCTTGTTTTACCTCAATTCAAAAATATGGGAAGAAATAGGATTAAATTTTTAAGAAATAATAAACCCTTGGCTTTAAAATTTCTTAAAAAAATTTGATTTTGAAATATTTTGAATGTTATTAATACTCATCACTTTGTAATTAGATTGTGACCCATCTAATGATTACTAAGCTCTCAAATATTTGAAAAAATTGCCTTTCAATGCGAAAGTAACATATTATGTTGACAGATTATATCAAACTTCGTTGTAAATTGTTACTATTAAAACATTGAAAAATGCACGAGTTAACAAGAATTTATCCAAAGCAATTGGAATTATCTTTGTCAACAATTTTAAAAAATACTAAAACAAAATAAAGAATAAAAAAAAATTCTTAACTTGGATTGCAGTTCAAAAAAAGATGTACATGAATGAAATGATGATCATGCAGTAGACACCATTTTCATTGTCTACAAAACAAAAAATAATAAAAAAAAAATACCCGACTAACTAATGAACTGCAGTAAGTTTGGAATGCCCATGTCCTCTTACTTTTGAGATATCCACTCCTGTAAGTTGTTTCACAACTTCAGGTACTTTTGCAACAATGTCGAGAATTTCAGCAGCTAATTTCGCAGCTCCAATTTCACCCCCTCCACTAGATACCATGGTAAGACGCTTCACTTGACTGAGTGGTGCGGCCACTTCAGCCACAATCTATTTGTATAAATAAACATTTAAACCTTCCTATAAATAACTAAATAATATGTCAATTAATATTAACCTTAGGAGCCGTTTCCAAAACCATATCAACAATTGCAGCGTCTTTAAATTCGCGCCAAGCTTCAGCTTTTTTTATCATTTGCTCTGCTTCTGCCTTAGCTTTTGCTTCTACTGCAAACGCCATGGCCTCACCTTTAACCTAAAAAAAAATATTTTTTTAAAAATTATCAACTGATTATTGTTCAATGATTCAATGAAATAGCTAAAACAAAAATCTACCCGTAATGATTCAGATTCACCTTGTGCTTCAAAAATTAACCGATTTCTGTGTTCGTAAAAAAATTTATTAATTTAGCCTTTTACATAAATACAAGTATTTTCATTAAACATGTACTTTTGAAATATCAGAAAAAAATTAGAAAATAGATACCTATTTGCTTCGGCTAGTTTTTCCAATCTATATCTTTCTGCTTCAGCTGGTTGACGAACAATTGCTTCAAGTTCTTTACTACGTCGAAGAATTTCTTGTTCTTCAACTTGAATCGATTGGCAGCGTTCAATAACTTTAATGTGCATCTGTTCTTCCTTAATTCGCTGTCTGGTTTTGGCAGCTTGAAGCTCGTAAGCCAATTCTGCTTCAGCTTTCTAAAAAAATTCTTCAGCATTTCTTCCAATCATAAAAAATTAAAAAAATAAATGGTTCAACCTTTGTTTGAACTTCCATATCAAAAGATGCTTTCTTTAACTCAAAATCTCTCTGTGATTTAGCAATATCAATATCGTTGTGAAAACGAGCGGCCATTCTTTCTTCTTCAGCTAAAGCTTCCTAAATAGTTTTCCATTATATAATCGTTACACTAATTCTTTAATAAAATTATATTTTACTCTAATAGTAGCATCTCGCTTAGCTTCAGCCTCTCCAATTCTAGCATCTCGTTTAACTTCAGCAGTACGCGCCATACCTAACGCTTTCAAATATCCCTAAATCAATTCCACAATTATAAAAAATTAAAACAAATTCAGTGTCAAAAAAGTAAAACATTGATTCCATACTTCTTCGTCTCTTATATCTTTAATTGTGTACGATACCACCGTAATACCCATATTAACAAGATCTGAAGAAGCAACTTCAAAAACTTGCTTTGAAAACTTCTTTCGATCTTTATAAATTTCCTAAAAATAAATTTCAAATATCAAAAATTAAAAAAAATTTAACTTTAGGAATGCATTTTTAAAACCTTACTTCTACACTCATTGTGCCCATGATGGCTCTTTGGTGCCCTTCCAATGTTTCCAAAGCGATTCTTCGGATTTGATCTTCTTTTTTACCCAGAAATTGTTGACAAGCCATCATTAACATTTCTTCGTTCTGCCCTTGAATTTTAACCTGTTTAAAATGTATGGTATATATCGTTATGTTAAGTCATTTCAATGATAATAATTCGCATCTAAAACAAATTTAAAATCGGCATGCATACTTGAGCAATTCCTGTAACGGAGATTGCGACTCCTTGGTTAGTATAAACCTTCGGACTCTCGACAACTAAAGTCATTGTATTTAAAGAAATACTAAAATACAAAAAAATTATAATGTACGTTATTACATCAAAAAAGCATGATTATGAAAACGTACCGCTGAACTTGTTGAACAAACGGCCACACAAAAGCCCGTCCACCCGGAACAAGCAATGGCTTTGAATGACAGCATCCTTCAAAGAAAATAAACAGAATTGTATAAACATTTACAATACTGTAATATTACGTAGCATTTATCATTTCATTGTTAAGTAAACAATTTTTTGAATAAATAAATTTTCTACACTGTACAATATCTTATCTACGTTAAATCAAAATTACAATATTTACAAATTATTATTATAGTGAAGTCATTTTTTCAGGTTTTTTGTCGCCCTGCAAGGTTTGTCGAACAAGTTAAAGTAAATGGTATAAAATTATTTATCAGCTCAAAAAAGCAAAGCCTGGACAGTATAAATAGTAATGCCGGTTATTCACATTATGAATAAAACATAAGAGCATAAACAATAATAATTTTTATCCGCAGTATAAACAATCTCGATTGATTTCCTGGAAAATAATACTAAAGTATACTAACCCGAAACAACTAATGCTTCATTAGGTCCACACGTAACGAATCCAGAAACCATTTTTGCAATAAAATACTTTCACAAAATTTCGGGCTTTCAAATGCAAAAGATGGCTGAGAGCGTCAACCCTATCCACACAATCGGTATCAAACAGTCGCAGGGAAGATCCAGAGCGACGCCGCCAAGTCCGAAAGATCCAGAGAGACGCTACAGCGGCCGAAAAGGGACAGTATCAATTTCAATTTATAACTTGGTTTAAAATTACAAATAACAATATTAAGAATTAATTTTGTAACCCAGTTCAAAATCAACTTGGAATTGTTTAGACGGATAATTCTATTTCCTTATTTTCTAAATTCTAAAGTCGTATTTAATACAAGCGATTTTATTTTGGTTTTGGGGATACCTGCGTTTCAGCAAGTTTCAGTCGCCAAACCAGATAATGACGTCATAACATACTCTCCCCCTCCTTATTATTTTTTATTATGCATAGGCTGGCCAAAGGGCTTTTGGCCAAGAGACATTGATTTTTTTGACAATGCACTTTCTTTATTTTGCAGTAGGCCTAACGGTTAATTGCAACTTTTCCAAATATTATATAATTTCATAATTTCTCGCTTGCGCTGGGAGGTCTGAACCTATAATACTTCTCCTTTGAGGAGAGGGAACTAGCCTTCCGGCGGATGTGCGAGGACCCTCCCCGAAAAGTAAGTCCAATACATTGGCGCCCTACAGTATGTGGGACCGCCAGCCATGGGATTAAAAGTAGAATTCGTTTCAAACCATCCTGATTTAGACTATCGTCAGGAAGTGGCAACCACTGCTAATCTTAAGTTGGAGATCGCTCAAATCCTCCACAACTTCCGGTTGATCGCTCGCGGATGCAAATTAATTTAAAATTTAATTTTTTCATTTAGTTTGTAATCACGCCGGAATTTGAACCATGCGTGGCACTTCTGACATCAAAGTCAGAGACAGTGGTCACCGAGCTACAATAGACTCTGGCCACATTACTGCAAACTAGTGGCCCAGTAAAACATTGCAAACATTGTAAAACATTGTAAACACGTTACCCAACGCCTCTATATTATGGCACTTTAGCTAATTTAGCGTTTTTTTAAAAAAAATAATAAAATTGAAATAAAACGGTTCAACTGTATTTTTTGGAGTCACGGTAATCTCTGACCTTGGTCTTGTGTGTTTTTTTTTTGAAATATTTTTTGCTGGTGTTGGCATATAATTGGACTTTTATCTTACAGAATTTCCTATAGAATTTTCTTAAAATTCTATATTTTAAATAACACTTGATTTTATATTATAAATCTGCCTGGGCAAAAATTAAACTAAACATTACTAAACTGTACTACCGGTATTAAAAAACATGCATAGTTTTAAAATAATAATTATAAACTGTTTAAAAACCTGGTTTTAGCTTTATGCAAGTTCACCCTTGCTTCTTTTGAGAAACATTTGAGAATTTGCCTCTAACCATTATGTAAAATTAATTAAACTTTTGTTTTTTTTTATTCACAAGTTAAAAGTTTAATTTTAAAAAAATTAATAATACTGGCGACGTACTTTACTTTTTTCTAATTCAATTAAATTAAACAATTCATTATATTGCAGTATTATGCCTATATATAGAAAATAAATTTAATACTGACATCATAAATTATAATTTTTAACTTATTTAAAAATAAACCCAAATATTAATACAGTTTTTTTAAAACTATTTAAAACTTTGATAATACCGGTAGTAAATAAAAAATCATAAAATACAGTAGGTCACCTACAGTATGATTTAAAACTTGAAATATTAAAAAAAATAAAAAACAGGAAATGTACCGCAAGGTTTGAAATTATAAATCACATTGAATTCATTTGTACAAAATTCGGAGAAAGTTTAGAAATATTTCCCGACTTGTAATGTCGTCAGCAACCGTGAACTTCGTTTTCCTTTCAAACCGGCAGTTGATTATTAATAATACTGTACGTCAGTGTTTGCGCGATCACATTACAAAATACTATTGAGGATAAACACCTGCCAAAAAGAGTTTCAATTTCCATATTTTTAATTTTCAATGATTTGGAAATCATGGAAACGTACTTCGGTGGGATCAATGTTTATGATCTGCGGCACGGTTCAATTAGCTTCAGGAATTATATTCTCAATAATTTGCGATACATTTTTACGCAACGCATCTAATGTCTGGACTGGAATATTTGTAGGGGTTTTTGTTTAACATAAAATTTGAATTTTTAATTGAAGAGTTACTTGATTTTCAGAATCTAATTTTTGGAACGGCTTTAATTTCACCCTGTAGTAAGGTAAGTAATGAAAATATTTGTCAAATTCCATAAATGTAATGTTTTGTTTCAAAGCAATCCTCTCTAATCTGTATGTTCTCTGTGACAACACTTTTAAATATATCAAACTTAATCCTTCTGGAGTTTGTGAATTGGAAATTACCAACACCTAACTCAAAACCATTAAGAAAAGGTAGAAATACTACTTTGATTAATCAAATTTACCACTATATAGTAATGCACATAATAATAAAAAATATACGCTATATTATACGGAGTAGATACGGACTACTTGTCCTACCTTTTGACCACGATCTCAAGTGTCGCCATCATCTTCATAGGTGTTTTGATTGTCAGTTCTATTATTTGTAAACGCATTATGAAGAAGCATTCTTTACCTCAAAAACAAGAAAATCGCAATGTAAGTTGAAAACAAAATTTAAAAAAATGTTAATAATAAACTTAAATTACTTCTTTAATAGTCCATCTATGAAAAACAATCCTATTACAATTGGGTCTTCAAAGAATCTGAACCTTGGTCAAGTTACTACGATGACGCTTTAGAATTAAACGACAAACAATTAGAAGAAATCTCATCGGACCCTGAAACAAATTCCGTTGACAACTCGGAACACATGCTAACTTTTGATGCTTCAATTAAAACATTAAACGTGTTACCGGCGGTTCACAAAACTGGATCGTCCGCGGTCCAATATCAATCTTTATCTGGCAATTCTTTTTCGAGAGTTCGGCTTTCTGGAGTATCTGAAAGTTTTTCTTTAGCTTACAGTAATTTAGAAAGCCAACCTACTAAAAAAATTGAAAAAGCAAAATCATTTACAACGTCCAAAAAGATTAGCAACGGCAAACCCTCTATTGGCATGCACAGGTCCAATAGCGATGCAAATTACCGACCTTTTATCAAAGAATTTAACAAAAGTAATAGCGATTTGCATCGCAATTCTACAATTAAATCATCTTTATTCCAAACTTCCTTCTCACCAAAGCCATTCGATAATGATAGTTTAGTCAACCTAAAGCAATTGGAACTGCTAGCTCGGCAATGGCGATTTCACGCGCAGCACAAGGTAATAATTTTTTTTATAACGTTACTAATATAAAAAAAATGTAGGTTTAGTGGCGCAGTATAAATTAATACATAATTATTGTACTCCGTATTAAATTTCTTTTTTTTTTCCAGGCACTGCGGCGCCAATTTTCTTTTCAAGTTGTCAACAAACGATACTCAACAAACTTATAAAGATTAAATCTTTAAATTAAAATAATCATATTCTAAGAATTAATAATATTGATTTGTAAAAATTATATTAATGAATAAAATGTGCTAATCAACGAATTACAGTACCTTATAATACTCGTACATCGCTTACAATTTAGATGGCTGCTCGATTCCAAGTACATTTCTCATATCAACTAAGCTTTGATGCAAAGCACTTTGTAAATTTTCTGCACTTGTTTCTTTACATTCATTAAAAGCTGATATTCCAAAAATAATATCGTCGTCACGCGGATTATAACAGCACCCATAACCGTCCGGAACCAATGGGCCATACGACATAAATGATCTATGGCGTGCAGCAACCTACGATAAAGTTTATAGTCTATTTAGACGACCACTTGGAAATTGTTTTATCGTACCTGAGAAGTGGACAATCTAAAAGATGAACTTTTCTCAAAGCCAATGTCTTTATAAATAGATGGTATTTCCATTTTGTTTTCAATTGCCAGCAGTTTTAATCCTAATAAATGACGATCTACCCCAAAGCCTTTCACAGCCTATAATGGTGCAAGTAAAATATCAATCATGGTAAGAAGTAAGGTAAAGTTTAGTACCTCTGACACATATTGCTTATGCGACTCAATGGCCACATAGATGGACTTTCGTTTGTCCTCATTGGTCGCATTTTGATCCAGCATTGCCTTGCAAAACCACAATGACTGATTAGAAGCTGAACGAATAGTTTCTGTTCGACCATGGATAAACATTCTAGTTGAAGCCGTTTCATAAGCTGCACCAACAACGTTATGCAATCTAATATTTGCATTATAAAAATTTATATTAAAAACTGGTTTTCAAATATATTTCAATATTACGCTTAATTAGGCGTTTAATTTTAACACTATAGTGTTCTACCTTTAAAACTTATCAATAAAACTACTGTAAATTTACCTATAAAACGCCAATTGTAAAGCCATTTGAATAAAACTATCAGGACTTAATTTCTGAGACTTGATGTAATTTTTACCATATGGTTCAAAAACAAAACAAGACATGTCCAAATTGTTTACTAGCCTGCAATAAATTAATGCGTTAAAATTAAAATGCGCATCTAACATTATACATTTTTTACTTGTTAAGGTTTTTCCCCGCTTTGTCAATTGCTTGTAAAACCGTATTTGATAATTCAAACTTTAATTGAAAAGGTGGCCGCTTGGCTTTAGTCAATGACGAAAACTTTAAAATATTTATTTTTCCAGAGCTAAAAATAAAACTTTTTGTCTCATTTTGTCTAAATTAAGTTGAAATTTATTTTACACTGCATCTGCGACAACGTCTGACAAGTTGGCAATAGGTGGTCCTTCAGCTGGACTGTGTTCGTATGAAATACCAAGGGTACCGTCAGGTCCAACTATAAACTAAAATTATGTTAGTAGCTAACTTTAAATTCGTTAACGCTCTAAACTTTGTATGAAATACCTGCACAGTTTTGTCATACCAACGGTTGCCGCCATTTATAGCTGAACCATTCCCATGAAGCATTTGCAAAGCAGCACGAGTTAATACATTTTTACCTTGATTTGACGAGTCTGGCAAGTCCAAACATATCAAAAATAAACTTTTTTGAATTTCAGCCAATAATTCTGCATTATTCTTATCTGCATTAAAATCATGAATACTCAATTACCTCTTATTCCTCATTTTAAAATAAATACTGTACACTCAACTCTGCCGTATATCTTTATAAATCTTTGCCCATGTATCTCGATGTTCCGCCGTCAATACTCCTAAGGGTACATTAGGAGTTAACGATTTATTAACTACGTCATTTAATAAATCCATTAAAACTGATTCCGAGTAAGGATGACCATTGTCATCGTAAACATCTACGCTAAAATACTTAAAAATTAAAGATTAATAAACAATACAAGTTAAAATAGTGAAAAATCAAGATGATTTTGTAAAAGAATAAAAATAAAACCGCAGAGAAAGAATTCAATTAATTGCATTTTACATCTTAGCTAGTAAAAATCATCTTGTTTGATAAAATTTTAAAACAGCCTACATGATTATTGTGAGCTACAATCACGTGTTTTGGTTGATTAACTTGTGGTAAATAAGTTAGCATATCGCAGCCATCAAGAGGAATTCGGCAAGTTCCCAACATCAAACCATGTTGAACCATATCTAAGGGGGCTTTTCCCATCATTTCTTGCGGTAGACTCCCATCGTCAACAGTTTGCTTATAATGTAATGCGGCCGTTATAACCTTCGCTGCTGTCCTAATTTATTCAAATTATTTAAATACTGCACCTAAAATAGCTAAATTACGTTTCAATTACTTAAGAACATCATCCTTGCTGTGGCAATTAAATTTCGGCATACTCATTCCAGGACTTGAAAAAATTATCAACGGATTTCTATACGCTAAATAGGAATATTTCAGCCACCATTCTGCCAACTAAAATCAAATCAAAAAATTATAACTAATATAAAATTAAAATACAGTGCTGTAAATTATTAATAACCCAATTTTCAGTTTCCTGAGACTTCTTTAATAACAGCTTTTGCAGCTGCTCGCCAACACCTCCAGCAGACCCAAACTCTTTAACAAGACGCTTGGTATTTTCAAATTCATTCTTGTTCAGATGAGGCTCAACCGTTAACAAGTATTTATCCAGAGTTTGCTGCAACGTCGGTACTGGTAACTTAGGTAGAGAAACTTGTGGTTTAGTATTTGAAGACAATGCACGAGATATTAATAAATGCCGATCCCTACGTAAATGAAACTGACCTCCTGCTTTCACATTCTGTAAATACGTAATAAATATAAAAATTAAAATAGAAACTAGAACGCTCAGTACAATCATTGAGATACTGTACATTTACAGTTACAGAAGTATGATAAGTGAAAACTTTGTATTGATAATTATTACAGTTAATAACAATTATAATTACAAATAATGATTTAATAATTACCGTAATAAAAGTTTGCGAAAGATGGCGGGAAATTGACTCCATTGCTCCGCTGGCAAATACTTTGTCAACTCGCAAGTTGACTCTCATCTCTAAAATGTATAACAATTTATTTATTAAACTTTTATCAGATCTTTCAGTAATGATAGTCACGTACCTTTCTGTTAACAAAAAATTAACACCTGTTCAGTACAATGTGTACTGCGCAGTATAATAGCGTTACAATAATAGTTATACAAATTGGAAAGATAAAAAAAAATCCACTTGAAAAGTTCGATAAAGCCACAAATTGTTTTTGATTGACAAGTAGACAACCGGAAAATAGATTTTTTAAAAATGCCGGATGTCGTCTGATGTCATGACGACATACATGTGCTTTATTTACTCCATTGCAAATTTGTGACAAAAGCGGGATCATCAATAATATTCTAGTATTTTGTAAATTGATTTACATTCCTTGATTGATTTATTGGTAAATTTATAATTTTAATTATGATAGAAATAACGTGCAACGATCGCTTGGGTAAGAAAGTGAGAGTAAAGTGCAAGTATCCTTTTGTAAATGATTTTGTATTTTTAAACGTTCTTGATTAATGTTCATACCATGTTTTAAGCGAATGTGTTTTATATGCGGTTTTCCTAAATTCTGAATTTATATAAATCAGTTCTGATGACACAATTGGAGATTTAAAGAAATTGATTGCAGCACAAACTGGTACAAGGTGGGACAAAATTGTGTTAAAGAAGTGGTACACCATCTTCAAAGACCACATCAAACTAGAGGACTGTATCCTTCCATTTGTTTTTAATAGTTTTGCACTTTTTAAGCATTCTGTAATATAGTAACTATAACTTAATATTATGATAAACTATTTCTTAAATGTTTAATTTTGAAGAAAATTTTGCAGTTTATAGAAAACAGAAAATTGAAAAATGTGTTAAACAATATTATCCTACAATTAAAATTTTTTGTTTTTAATTACTTTTCCTTAATTTTAACTGCTAGATGAAATTCATGATGGAATGAATTTGGAACTTTACTATCAATAATGAAATCGCCTAACGTAATACTTTCTTAAGCTTTTATTATGTACAATATTATTCTTCAATCGACATTTTCTGAATTAAACTGTAAATTTTGAAGTGCAAGCTTTTGTTTTCGTAATGGTCAAAACTGTTCCGTTTTATTTCTTAATAATATAAAAGAGTATCAAAAATGTCAAATTTCTCAAGTGAAGAACGAACCTTGCCGTGCAAGAAATCGGAACTTAATTTGGATTTAACTCTACCTGGTGGTCAGTCTTTTAGGTAGGTTCCATTCTTGGAGACTCATGACGGAAAGAGATTAAATCGTCATAGTAAAAAAAAAAAAACATTTTTTAAGAATAGGTGGAAAAAGATTAGCGAAAAAGAATGGAGAGGAGTTTTTGGTCGTCGAATATGGACTTTGTCTCAAAATGAAAATTATTTAAACTACGAAGTTTTTCCAAATTCGGATTTAAAAGAGGAAACACTTCTATTGGAGGAATATTTTCAGCTAAATATTTGTCTTGCCGATATGTACACCCTTTGGAAGAAGGCAGATACTAATTTCTCTGAAATTTCCCCAAGTTTTACCGGGGTCCGAGTTTTAAGGCAAGATCCAACAGAGAACCTATTTAGTTTTATTTGTTCTTCTAATAATAATATCGCAAGGTATAACGTTTTAAAATTCAGCTAGAAAATGAATGCGAGGTAAATAAAAATTTTAAAAAATAGGATATCCACCATGGTAGAAAAAATGTGTTCGCTTTATGGAGAAACTATTGGAACGATTGATAACGTAATCTATTACAGCTTTCCTAGTGCCACTAAACTAGCTCAAGATGGGGTTGCGGAAGAGCTTAAATTGCAAAAGTTTGGATATCGCGCTTCCTACATTTATAAAACAGCGAAAGTTTTAACCGAAAGAAAGGAAAATAATTGGTTGAATCAATTACGAGAAATGAATTATGAAGATGCTCACCAAGCGCTGCTAGAACTTCCTGGAGTTGGTCCTAAAGTTGCAGATTGCGTGTGCTTAATGTCTCTAGACAAAACTCAAGCCATTCCTGTAGACACTCATATTTTTAAGATTGCATCTCAATCGTATCTGCCATCGCTGAAGTCTCGTAAAACATTAACAGAGAAGAGCTATCAACAAATTGGTACTATACAAATAATGATTATATTAATACTGTAAATCTTACAATAGTTCTATTTTCGCTACTAATAGGTGATCACTTTAGAAACGTCTTTGGCAATTACGCTGGCTGGGCACATTCGGTAATAAATTAGTAACAATACACAATTATGATTATTGTATTCTAATGGTTCATCTTCAAGGTTCTTTTTTCCTCTGATCTCGGACAACTTAAACGTGGCTCTGACGACACTTGCAAGGTAATCGATTAGCCTAATTTAAACTTCAAATACAGTAATTTGAAATTAAGCAAATAATTCATTTATAGGCTTCTAAAAAGAAAAGCAAACAATAACAGATTAAACGAAGAAAAACTAACTTTACATTTAAAAAATTTGTTGAAGGAGGCCAATGGCATCAAATCGTATAAAATAAAAGTTCTTTAAAGAGATTTTATTTTTTGAAATTAAAATATAATCATTTTTTATAATGCTCAATACACCATTTCAGCAATTTAATTTTCTTTCATACTCCTATGGGAGTGTTTTTAAATTTATAAATGTAATAAAAATCTAAAAGCAGTTCTAAAAAAATGAATTCAACTAGTAAAAAGGAGCAGACTACAAGTTTCACTAACTGCAAAAACTATGATTATGGCATTCGAAATCAAAATATTGCCATATTTTGGCTTCAAACGGATATCAACGCAGATGTAGATCATGCTAAGCTGCCAATTAAATTGAAATATGGCGATATAATAAAGTTATAATGTTGAAAAATAAAAGTACCGGTATTACATAAATGGAATTTGTTTTGGTGCACACCAGAATAAAATAGCTAACAATTAATTCTATTAATTTAAGGATTAAACTTACGCATATTATAAGATTGAAGCAAAACTAAGTATTACTAATTCTGAAAAAGATTTCTAGTGAAATCAATGTAGTCCAACGCTTGTGGAATCGTACGACCAGTTTTCGTATCGACGAAAGGTTTCATACGTTGGACACAATAATCCGCCATATCTTTTGTGAGGTTCTAACATAAACAATAAGATTGTTAAAAATTAAGAACTTTATCAAGGATGACAAAATTCTTACCACATATAATTCCTCGGCAGTGACATACGGTCTCTCTCCAGAGGCAATCGCACGGAATGCGTTCTCTATTTCTTCACTGGAGTGTACGTTTTCAGTTTCCCTACTAATCATGAAAGCCATATACTCTTGCAGGGAAACATAACCGTCGCTATTGGGATCGACAATATCCAATATAGCCTGAAATTCGGGATCGGGTTGGCCTTCATCAACCATTGGCAGATCATAACCCAAAGCCCTCAAACAAGACTTGAATTCTTGATGATTCAATCTACCGGTCTTCTCCTTATCGAAGTGTCTATATCAAATAAAAGGTCAGTTAAAAACTAAACTTACTTGAAAGGTCAGTTTCAAACTAAACTTACTTGAACATCATACTAAATTCTTTAAGGGCGTCCTCACTAACTCCACTCTGGTTCCTTGATTTATAAAAATTGATTTTTTTTTTAAAAAAAAATGTCAAAATAAATAATTATTATATTGATCCAACCTAGCCTGAATTTGCTGTTCTAAATTGTGCTGCATTCTCATGCCAAGTTGGTCTAGTTGATCCCATTGCTGGGCTAGCCCAACAGTACTATGCTCAGTGTAACGGTTGTCCAAAATCAAGTGTTCTTCCAAAAGTGCTCCAAGATCTTCAATTTTTTTAAGATCACTTCGTCTTGCACGTACTTCAGTGGCTTTACGCTAAAAACAAATTATTTAATTTTTTTTAAAACAGTAGACAATCACACGTAAAACTAAGTATGTTAAGTACTTTAGTGGCTTCTAATTGGGCTTCCAAAGTTCCTGTACCCTCCATCATAGAAGATCTAAAATAAATGAATATGTTATTAAAAATTTCTGATGATTCTGTTTGATCGAATCTACAAGTTCCTTTTTTTAACGACTAAAATTCCTAAAAAAAAAAAAAATTTAAATATGCTAACGTATACAAAATAATATTTACATTGAAAAGAAAAACGACATTCAAACATAAAACATTTTAAAATAAATTAAACTACAGTATTACGATTTTAAAAACATAACTAAAAAAGTCACCTTGTAGTCGATTTTACGCTAATAAAATAATACAAAAGATAATAACCCATCCAAGAGCCATAATCTGTGACGATGTAGATTCAGCACAGCAGCAAACAGGAGCACATGGGCCGGCAATAAAAAAAAAACAATTACAGGGTGAATAAAACGCTAACTTACTTACACTACAATATCAAATTCAGAACAGGACAGCCAACCACAGATTAATTACCTAAAATATTTAGTTGCTAAAACAAGATTATAAAACTAAGATATTTCTAAGACTTTCAATTCATAGAAATTAGGTACAACAATGGTAATATAACAAAATCACCACAAACAAGAATTTTTAAATTAAGACATCTGGTAAGTACAGAAAACAACACAAGCAGCATGCAAGCCTAATAAAAATGATGTCATTTAAGTTTAGTTTTGCCCAACTTAGTTAAAACAGTCCGTAAAATAGTCAGGAAAAAACCTGCATGCAAACTAAAATCATTATTATTTTAATTAATAGTATTATAGTGTTATTATTAATATAAGATATAATCACGGTTAAAAATTAAGAAGCAACTATTAAGTAAAATATGTTCCATGCATTTCTGTTAATTATTAAAAAAAAAAATTAAATAATCTGTCTCAGCTGTTCCTGTCTATTAATTTTAACAAAATTGAACAAAATAAAATTTTTATAGTTATAATTATTTTACCGTGTTTCAGTTAACCATTGATGGAAAGCATTAGCATGTTTAGCAAATTCCTTTCGTAGTTTATCATTTTCTTCTTGTCGTTGGGCTTCCCGAACAAGTTCAACATCGCGTTCCTTTTGGATAAAAAAAAAACCATTTATAGAAAAGAACATTAATTTATCAAGCGCAATGCAATTTTTTTTTAACTCGATAATTGTTTGAATTTAAAACCATACCTTAATTATTTTTTGTAAATTGCGCCAAGTTTCATCTAATGCTTCCATTGTAAACCAAGTGTACGGATTTGGTCCCACGTTGAAACTTTTTATTTGCCGATCAAGAGCAGCTAAATGTTCAAAATCGGCTTCAGCAGATGTTAAGGATGCTTGGAACTGAGCGTGCGCTTCTCGCAAAGCCTATTATAATTGCCAATAAAATTAAATCACGCAAAATAAAAATTGAAAATATTGTACTTTAATTTCTTCAATTGAGTTGCAACGAACGGGATCAGTTAAATCCTCCTCCGCGTTTTCAAACCAGCTGTTAAACGCTGACGCTTTCTTAGCAAAAGTTAAGTATAAATCTTCAATCTATAAAAAAAAAAAAATAAAAAGTTTAAAAATCTATGAAAATATCTAAGAAAAATTAACAAAACCTGTCGGAATTGATCTTGCATGTGCAACAAATGTTGTTTTCGTGCAGCAGATTCTCCCAAAAGTTTTTGCCATCTAATAAAGTATCAGTAGAAATTAATATCAAAGTCAATTTTATAATAATAACATGTCTTACCGGCCAATGACATCATTATGACGGCGCATTATTGATTCAGTTTGAACGTGTTCGGCGGTAACCAGTTGATCTTTTAAACTGGTGATGTTTTGAATACCTTCATGCTCAAAAACAGCTAAACCCGCATCAAAGGTTTCTTGCTTCGTGAGAAGAGTTTGAACAGATGATAAGTCTCGACCAAAATCTTCCGACTTTACATGAGTTTCCTTATCTGCAATCCAACTTTCGACGACATCTGCCTTCCACATGAATTGTAAAAATGCTGAATTATCCAACAACTTTCCTTTTCGGCGTCTAGCGGTAGCCTCAAGTGCTTCAAGTCTTCCTTGAAGCTGTTGACAACGCATTTCTATGCTATCTGAATGATGATTGTTTTCCTTAATCAATTGCCTGCCAGCAGAAGAAATATCTTGACAGCGATCTCGATGAACAGCAAAATCTGTTTCAAACGCATCGTGCTTCTTCAACAAGCCCTGTACAGCAGCTACGCTATCTCCATAATCATCAACTGAAAGTAATTGCTGCTTTTCACTAATCCACGCTTCTTCCTCTTCTACTTTAGCCAAAAACTGCTGATAAGCTAACGATTCTTCCAACTTTTGTCCTCGTCCACTTGCTAACTGTTTCAATTCAGACCAAGCAAGGTTGAGCATTCTTAATCTTTGCTCAATTTCAGGAATTCCCAAATTGCTTTCAGCCATCAACTTCTCACCGGCCTCTTGAACAGCTTGAATTGCAGGTTCGTGATTACCTAATTCTGCTTCTAACCTCTTGTGCTTTTTCTTTAAATTTTGAACACCTGTAAGATCGCGTCCATAATCATCAGATCCCACAAGAAGCTTCTTTTCCCTATCATAATATTCATTTATAAAAACAATAAATTTAAAAAAATAAATCCGAATTACTTTATCCACGATTCTTCGTCCGCAATATCTCTGAAAAATTGATGCAATGTATTTGCTTCGTTAAGTCTAGTGCGTCTATGTCCAGCAAGATTTCTAATGCGTTCATAACGCTCATTAATAGCATGGCGCTTTTCTTGAATGAAAGCCGTATCGAATTGACCACTTTCTGCCAAACTATCAGCTTGTTGATTCATGTCGCGAATTCTATCTTCATGTGCGCCAATATCGGCTTCAACTAACTGGTGCTTTTTAATAAGATTTTGCACTGAAGCCAAATCTTTGCCAGAATCTTCTGATGTCAAAAGTGACTCAACCTAAAGTAATAAATAAAATTGTGACAAAGAAGATATGAAAAAGTTCCAGTCGTTTATACCTCTCCCAGCCAAAACTCTATATCTTTCACTGCTGCATTATATGTGCGCTGTTTGTTAGCTTCCTTTAACTTCATACTCTTTTCTGATGATTTTTGAGTAAGATACTCCCACTGTTCAGCAATTGAAATAAGTCTTGCTTGAACGGCTTCTTCACTTCCGGCGCATTGATGCTTGTCGATTAAACTTTGACCCATTCCTAATACACTTTGAATGCGTTCAGCATTTGCGCCCAATTCAGCTTCAAATGACTGATGCTTTTGATGCTTGCTCTGATACACAAAAAAATATTAACTCCTCCTTAATAATTAAGAAAAAATTAATTGCTAACTTGAATATTAGCAGGATCTTTATATGATTCATCAGTAGCCATTTGCAATTTTTCTGCAATCCAATTTTCAATCTCATCCGCGTCTCTGCTAAACTGCTGCAAAGATTGCGATTCACCCAATTTCGAGCGCTTTTCAATCAAGGCGTCTTTCAATTTATGCCAACTAAATAAATAGAGCAATTATAAAAATATTGATCGTTATATTTTTAAGTCCATATTATGTTGTACCGGCTTAAAACAGCATCTCGCTTTTCTTCAACATCAATACTAGCATAATGTTGTGAAGAAACAAGGTGATTAGCAAATGTATGTAAAGCAGCAATTTTCTCCTCTTGTGCACCAATAGCTTTATCAAAATCTTCGTGTTTTTTAATGAGAGCTTCAACGTTATCGCCTTTGCTATCGACTTCCTCGCTACCCAAAAATGCTTCTCTACTTGCCATCCAGTTTTCAGCTTGTTCGCAGTCACGATAAAACAGTTGTAATTCAAGACATTGATCGAGTTTCAATCGTCTCGCAAGCCATGCCCTTTACAAAAAATAAATTTATAAATAAGTACATGTACCGGTGATAATTTCAAATAGTAATTTGGCTTAATTCTTACTTTTCAAGGTCTTCTCTTGCTTCATTCATTTTTTCTAAATTTTCTTGAACTTCTGGACTAGCATAATGCCCAGTTTCAAGAAGTTGCTGTCCAAACATTTCAAAAGCTTGAAATGTTCCAGTTCGTGCATCGATTTCTGTTCGATGCTCCTGCAAAATCATCAATATTATTACTATTCGAGAATAAAAAAGCTAAATCGAATCACCACAAGCTTATTGGTTAATAGGTGATCCAATAAAAAATGTGCAAACTAATAGTTAATTCTAGTTGAAAAATGCAGTGGTAAAAAGCCACTGTTATTATGTACAGTATCTTACTTAAGATACTTCAAAAACACAAAAAAAAAAAATTCAGCAAAAAAAAACCATTAAAAGTTGTCAAATTAGTGCAAAAAAGTGCATTAAAGTTGTCTTTAAAAAAACAAAACAGTTTGTTAGCTTAAAAATTGATTCAAACGCGGTTAAAAAGTTGTGTGCAATCACACAAAAAAAAAAAAAAATGCAGTTACACAACAAGTGCAGAAGCCTCAATCATGACAAGGCTTCTCGTTGATCAAAAACGGAGAGTGTACCTGAGGGATGCCATAGTGGACATCGAGCTCAGCACGGCAATTCTAAGGAGATAGAAGACACGTAGCAAAAAATGCTCAAAATGGATAGGTGTAAAAAGTTTCATAAAAAAGTCCAAAATTAAGGACTTGAGAATGTTATTTGGCTGCTCATGCTTCAACGCTAATAAATTGAACATACCTGATGACGCTCTAATAATGCTTCAGCTCCCGTCACATCTGCTGCCAATTCATCCGAGTCTACTAAACCCATCATACTGTTTATCCAAGACATCAGATCTCTAAAAAACAAAATATCAACAAAAATTAATTATCCCAATTTAAAAGAAATCTCGAATTATATTCTTTACCTGTAGTCGCCTAAAAATCTTTGCAAATCGTAAGAATCCAACAGCTTCTCTTTTCTTGCATTTGCTTTAGCTGTTAAATGAGTCCATTCTTCATTAATTTCTTTCTGCTTAGCATAAATCGTTTCGGCAGCTTCAGGGTGGGTATTCATCAAACGCTGAGCAATTTCATCCAATTGCCGAATCTAAAAAACACAATAAAAATTAATAAAAGGTTATTATATTTGTAATATTAAGTTGTATTTAAATAATTACTTTATCTCCTAAAGCGGCTAAATCCCGTTCTAAACCTTCATGTTTACGCTGCAAAGTCTGAACACTTCGTAAATCTTTTCCACAATCATCATTATCCAAAGCTTCGTCCTTTTCCTGGATCCAATCTTTAGTTTCATCAACATCTCTATGAAATCTCTGAACTTCATGAGCGCTTCCCAATTGAACTGCTCTCTTTTGAGTTTCAGCCTGAATTTGCTGCCATCTATTATTAAGCTCCTATAATTCAAAAAAACAATTGTTAGTTATTGAAATTGCTCAATTCTTTAAAAGTCAAACCTCCATCTGAGTCTGGATTTTAGTGGCTGCCTCTAGTTGACCAAGACTCATCAAATGCATAGCAACTTCATTCATTTCAGCAAGTCGAACTTCTTTTGCTTTCAAATCAGTTTGGAAATCATCAAATTTCTGAAGCAAAACTTCCACTTGTTCAAGATCATCGCCAACAGCTTCGAAAGACGCGTATTGCTCTTTATCTCTTATCCACTGAGCCAATTCAGCTGCTTCGCGGACTAATCTATAACCTTTGCAAGATTCACCTAACTTGGCTCTTCGCTCATTTCCCACACCAATTAAGTTATTGTACCTATACGTTTGAAAACCAATTAAAACATTTGATTAAAACAAATGCAACTGAAATCCGCGTTTACTGTGTTTCAATTTGATTTTGTCGAGCAGCAATGCTACTTCCATCAGCTAAATTTTGCTGACTAGCAGACAATCCAGCATCCATTTTTTTTACATACGCTGCAGGAACAAATCCTTGACGATCATTGACTTCTACTTTCCACCAATCTTTATTATTCGAATTCAAAAGAGCGAGAACATCGTTCTTTTTCATTGAAACTTCTCGTGGCGATTTTTCAGTATAATCATACAAGGCCACAACAAATTCTTTGCCAGCATGATCAATTACGGGTGCCTTTTGTTGCTGTAAGTGAACAAGAATGTAAAATTTTTTCAAAACTAATAAAATTTAAGAACTAACTCTGCAGCCTTGCGCTTGTTCGCTTAGTTGGTTAATACTTGACCCAAATGCTTCCAAATCAGATAATAATGCGTCATGTTTTTTATGCAATGCCTATTTTAAGTTAAATGTAGCTTAATATGTGAAACTTAACTAGTAATAATAACTACCGTAGTTAACAACATACCTCAGCGGAGTCTTCGTCCTTTCCATAATCGATACTTCCCACCAATGGTTCTTTTTCTTTCATCCATGATTCAGCTTCATTAGCATCGGAAAAGTACTGATGTGCTTGTAAGGAATCATCTAAATCTTGTTTTCGTTGCAAAGCTTTTTCCTTTCATATAAAAAACGTTTAAGTAATCTCCAAACAAATTTACAATTTTACATACTTTTAGCTGCTGCCATTTTTCCGTTAAGCCTGCGACTTTATTTCGAATAGCCTCTTGAGCGAAATGACCTTCAGAAATCATCTCTTCACCAGTTTGGCAAACGCTTTTAATTCCATTTTCATGACTATTGATTTCTGCTAAAACGGCTTGATGCTTCTTGATAAGGTTTTGAACTCCAATAAGATCCCGACCACGGTTTGTTGAAGCAGCAATGGGTTCTTTTTCTCTGATCCAAGCTTCTTCATCTTCAATATCTCTGAACAACTGTTGTACTTTCAAAGAATCAGCTAATCTTTGTTTTTTAGCATGCATTGGCTGCTGAAGTGCCTGATATCGCTCAACCAAAGCTACCTCCTTGGCTTTAATTGATTCAGCGTCAAAATGCCCATTTTCAACAAACTGTTCAGCTTGAAGAATGACAGCTTCAACACGATCTTGATGCGATTGTACATCAGCTTCAAGCAAATTGTGTTTTTTAAGTAAATTCTGAACACTTGTCAAATCCTAATAAATCATTAACATATTAACAATTTCATCAAACTAGCTAACAAAATTTATACTTTGCCAAAATCTTCCGACATCAATTGTCCTTCAACTTCTGAAAGCCAAATTTCAATATCTTCCACTCCTCTGTTAAATTGCTGTTGTTGGCTTGCTTCGTTAAGTTTCGTTTTCTTTAAAGTAGTAGCTTGAGAAAGAGTTTCCCAAAGTTGACGAATTTCGGAAATTCGCGATCTAAAACCATTAATTCAGTTAAAAAATTTCCAATGACATTTTATCGAATAAACTGCAACATACTCGATTCGATCATAGGCATAATGATTGGATTCTAACAAAACGCTCGCGGTACTGAACAAGTCTTCTACCCGACTACTGTTGGCAGTCAATTCCTGTTCAAATGTTTGATGTTTCTGAACTTTTCCATTCAAATTTGTTGGATCCAGGTAATTCTCATCCGTAGCAAATTTAAGTTTTTCATTTATCCAACTTTTAGTTTCGTCACAGTCACGCTCAAATTGCTGTAATTGGTAAGAATCGTCCAACATCGTACGACGACGATGAGACTTTTCTAACAACGATGAACGACGCTCCAATAACTAAAAAATAATATTTATTCTTAAAAATAATCTTTATAAAATCTATGTCAATGGCAACGTACTGCAACTCGTCGCTGAGCTACATCTTCAGCGGCGTAATGGTGACCCTCGATTAGCTTTGTCGCAAACTCATCTAAAGCTTTAATTTTCTCTTCTTGTGCAGCTAGTGATTTAGCAAAATCTTCATGCTTTTTAATCAAAGCCTCTACGCTATCCAACGAATCTCCTAAATCGTCGTTTGCCAAAAAAGCCTAAATAATTTTTTTGAAATTTATTAAGTTAAATTGTTATTATAATTATTATATAATACTTCTTGTTTAGCCATCCAGGTATCAGCTTGTTCAGTATCGCGATAGTACAGTTGCAAATCCATACATTGTTCATAAAGCATTCGTCTTTCTTCCCACAAGTCCATCAGAGATGACTTTTCCCGTTCCAACGTAACCAATTTCTCGTTCACTTCGCTTGAAGCATAATGTTCTCCTTTTACCAACAAATGACCAGATTCTGAAGTAGATCTAAAACTATCTTCTCGTGCGTCAATTTCTCCCTAAGCCACAAAATCAATTAACTCTTCGCAATTACGGCAACAATATTTGTGAAATTAATTACCTTATGCTCTTGGTGTCTTTCTAATAATGCTTCTGCCGAAGCCACATCTTTAGCTAATTCATCAGCAGAAATAATTGCTCTCATGTCATTAATCCAAGAGATCAAATCTCGAAAATCTGCCAAAAACTTATGAAGCAAGTAAGAATCTTCTAAACGTGCTTTGCGTTCTTCGGCCTGTTATATAAATAGTAAAAATAAAAACAAAATCTTAACTTGATTTCAAAGAATTGTTACTTTAGTTTTTAAATTTTCCCAGTTCTGTTCAATTTCAGATCTTTTGCTCGTAATCTGAGAGCTGTGCTCAGAATATATATTACATAAGCGTCCAGCTTCGTGCCCTAAAGTGTAAACTTTATCTTCAAGTGCGGCTAGGTCATGTTCAATTCCCTCATGCTTTCTCTGCAACGCTTGCACACTAGCTAAATCCCGTCCATAATCATCGGTAGAGATTAAAACGTCTTTTTCAGTAATCCATGCAATCGCTTCATCCGCATCTCGATTAAATCTTTGTATTTCTTGAGCCCCAAACAATTTCTCTTGGCGCATTGATGACAATGCTTTCAGACGTAGCCAGGCTTCATTTAATTCCTAAAAGAAGTAATCATTACGAAATATTTAATGACATATTCAGAATAAAAACTTACATCCTTGCGACGAATTATTATTTCTTGTTCCGGGTGTCCATCGCTAACTAGTTTTTCAGCCAGACTGTTTACATCGTTAACTCTGTATTCTTGCGAGCTCATATCTTTCTGAAACTCGTCAAATTTGCGTTGAAGAACTTCAACGTGCTCTAAGTCATGCCCAAACTCTTCAGTTGTAACAAAAGCTTCCTAAAACACAAACATTTCGGTAAATTAACTAGAATCTGATGATCACAATTTAATTTAAAATTACTTTGTCATTAATCCAAAACATAACTTCGTCGCATTGTCTTAAAAATTGAACTAAAATCAATGCTTGCTGAAGTTTAAATCCTTTCTCGCTTAAACGAGAAAGAAGCAACTCCCACAATCGGTGTAATTCCTCCAGTCTTCTCTGTAATAAATATTTTATATTAGTGCTCCCTTTTCGTAAATAATTTGACAAAATTTGCACCCTTACTTTAATATTTTCGGAGGCAAAATGGCCTTGATGTACCATTTCCATGCCAGTTTTATCCAATACCAAAATGGCATTACTATGCGCTGTAACCTCAGCTTCAAACGTTTGATGCTTTTGAATCTTTGCTTGAAGATTGGTTGGATCTTTGTAACTTTCATCGGATGCAGCTTGTAGCTTTTCATTGATCCAAGATTCCAACTCGTCAGCGTCACGTTTAAAATATTGGAACCTTCTGGAATCCTCCAATTTATCCCTTTTATTTCTGGCCTCAGCTTTGAATTCTCCATAACGACCCAAAACTTGCTCACGACGTTCTTGAATGTCCTCGGCCGACTCTAACACCCTTATTTCACGCGGCTGAAGATTATCCGCCATTCTCACTCCTAGTTGAAAATGAGTTCATGTCAGTAAACATAATTATCATACTGTATTATAAATTACGGTATAAAAAAATTCCTGTATAAAATACTTATTTTCAATTATTCCAAAATATATAACAGTGGTGCATGTATCTGCATGTAAATGATTACGGTTAATAAACTGTATTTCTAAAATTAAACAAGGATGCCCTGTTTAATAATTAAAATTTCAGAAGTGATATCAACCCAAAAAGATTGCGATGCGTGGGTGTGAAGCTTTCCTAATAATTGCGCAAGGACGAGAACAAAACTCTTAAAATTTACGGAGGCGAAAACTAAATTTAAAATGGTGGGTGTAAGATTTAATTACCATTGATTAACTGGTACACGCCAAATAAAAATACAGCGAATCAGATTTTTTAAAAATCAATGACTGTATTATCATTTTATTAGCGGTGCACTTCTTTTTTTTTTTTTTTTTAGATAATTTTGCGACAGTCAGAAAAAATAAGATTTTTTTTGTTAGGGCGAATCAATTGAGTCAATTTTTCAACACATTTAAAAAATGTTATTCATATTCGTCTGCGCAACTTTGAAACATTATTTTTCTCTACCGCAAATCATCCTTCACTTGAATCTCAATTGACCTCATTTCTCCAGACATACTGCGGATAACGACAGTTCCTTATTGATCGGTTTTTCTTAGGTCAATTTGAAAAAATACAATCCTAATATTTCTTACTCTTGATTTATCCTTACTAAAGATTTTTGATTAAAAAAAAATAATAAATTTCCAAGATTTTTTATAGTCGACATCGGTCAGGGCAGGATTTAAATAAATTGACTGGCGCTATGCATTGGATATTTATAACTAAAAATATAGAAATTACACAAGAAAATCTAAATTCTTACTATTGCATAATATAAATATTCAGCGATGCTTACAAAACCTTTGCAACATACCTTTCAAATGCGAAAACATAATCGGCAAATTTAAAATTTGGTAATGACGTGCACGTAAATTTGCGGTATTTTACCGATTATACGTTAATATGACAAATTCACGTATTTAAATTTCAAATCAAAAATAATACATTCCGCTAGTTATATATTAAAACTAAATTTGTTAAGCTATCGGCACAAAATTAATGAAAGTCGATTTGAGCTTAGGAAAGGAATGCTTTCCAGCCATGTAAAAAGCAGGGCGGTGCCTTGACGACTCCATTCAGCGGTAGAAATAATAATCAAAACTTGCATTAAAAACTATTATTTACCTTTTAAAAATCCTTCCCAATAGTATTTTCAATGTTATCGCCACACTAACTAAAAATTAAACTGGTTCAACTCTTGACAAGACGAATCAAAACTCTTTCAACGGTAACTAGTTACATAAAACTCGAATAAGACAGCAGCAGAAAGATGGCGAACCAGGCAGGAAACCACCGCAACACCGAAGGTTACATTCGCTTTAATTTTGCTATCTTTCTTTTCCTGTAATGCCGCGTCTTCCTGCATGACGTCATCAGGAAAAAAATAGTGTACAAGTACTGTACAGTCCATGGTGGTACAGTCGCTGTACAAATTCTTGGATTCAAAATACGGTATAAAAAAAAAATTACGGTACCGGTATAGATCGTAAAATTATAATCTTTAATATTATAGTAAAAATCAGTGAATCAGATAAATATTATAAAATTGAATTTGATAATAATAATTATTATTATTATGACTGAATATCTTCTGTTCTTCATTTCAATGTAGTCCTACCGGTAATACATTTAAATTAGAATTCAAGTTGCAATCTTTTACCCAAATAAAAATGTTCTATAATAATATTACTTTATAATGCAATTTAAAAATTTATTGTTTGAATTAAATTAAAAAAAAAAAAAATGAAAAAGGTGGTTAATTGCAGATTGGCCCGTAGGTTTAGGAAGACCAGACCTATAGGCCTACTACATGTACCTCAAGATGACCTCTTAATTAACAATAGTAATCAAAGGCCTATATAATTTTTCCCCCGTCCTTTCCTTAACAAGTGTTTTTGTGTCAAAAACTGTAATAAAAAAATTCTGGATAAGCCACGTACTTATAGCCAAACATTTTGTCACCTTTTGATAAAAATAATGATTAAATATTTTGTTTTTAATAAAATGACCGGAAGTGGAAAATGTAAATTGCTCTAAAAATGTATTAGGCAAACTATAGTTCGCTTTCCTCATTATTTTAGTTTACAAAAAAGTCCCTAAATCTTATTGCATTACGTAGATCGAGTATAATTAGATGCAAAAAAAAAATAATCGACGAGACGAAATGGAACCATCCATAATTCATTACTTAAATTCATCGTGCACTTCCATCAGCTACGCCCTGAATCTGTACGTGATGATGATTATTATAGCCTAGGTATAGAGGGTAGAGTCAACGCCACCGAGTATATGGATTAATTACTCCCCCTTCCATAAACATACTTCTTTTTTTTTCTCCACAAAATAAATGTCACTACAAAAAATCAAATTAAAGCTAAAAATAACTTAGAATTGCATTTCAT
>JAQGAZ010000973.1:0-39849 GCA_034692225.1 Polydesmus complanatus
GTTCCAAGTGTGTACAATGTAACAATCAATTACTTCCACTTTTATGTTTAATTTGTTTAAACATGACAATTAAATAAAAAAAAAAAAAAAAAAATCAACTCTTTTAACGCTTTTTTCCGTCCCGGGGGATATTCCACGGCGAATTAAGTTGGGCGGATACTTGAAAGAAACGATTATTGAGGTGGGCGGTAGGAAGCACGGTGTCAAATTTTTGCTTATTAACTATTTATCGATTGGACATTGAAGCAGTAAGGGGTGGTGTGTATGGCGAGCGGTTGGTCAACCGAGTAATAAAAAGTTGGACTACCACCAAATGGTCCGTTCTATCAACCGCAGAAAACACCACTTACGAGCTGGGGGTACATTTAATATTCTTTTACCGAGGGGGGAAAAAAAAGACGATGATGATTTATAGTTAGCTAAATGAAATATGCATAGAGCGTGGTGAGGAAAATGAGGTGCTGGACACGAGGAGGAGGGCTTAATAAGTTATTCATGCGACACACCGGATATCAAGCATGAAGTATTGGCGAAATACACGCAGAGTTTGTGGTCGGCTTGATTTTAGCTAGCTTGGGTGGAGGTTGGCTTTTAAGGATGCTTTGAAGTGGTGTCAATGGTTTTTAAAAAAATTTGCAGAATTTCTATGTTAATTGAGGGTAAATGATTCCCTAAAGAGAAAATGTAGGCGCTATTTTCAATGTAATTTTCGGAAAATATCGAAACATTAGTTGTTTGACTCGTATCTCGAGAGACTACTTTTGGAACTTTCTGTTTCCAATTTATTCGGATGGACATTTTTCTGTGGGTTTGTTGGATTAAATATTATCTTGTAGAGTATAAATATTTGAAATGAATAGCAAGTAGAATTTAGGTTATTTGGGGAGGTTGGGAAATTACCGGATTTTTTTTTTAGGTTTTGTTTTTAAAGCTTGAAAACTTCTTAGTTATTAAACTGGTAATGGAGTAAAATAATTTTTTATTGTTTGGCAAAATATTTCAAAAAAAAAAAAAAAAAAAGAGAATTTTTTTTAGTTAAAATTTAGCATAGTATTAACGTGAAAAAGTGTCCAAATTATAAATTTGACCATTCCCTCCTTTGCAGAAGTAATAAAAAATCAACATATTTTAATGTTATTTTTCAGGCTATGGTAATTTTTTTAAACCCCATATAGTTCAGTTAGCAAATAATATTTTGATCGTATCTTGAATATTTTCTCCCTTTAATAATTTTTTTATTACTATTGTTTTTTTGCATCCAAAATATTCATTTTTTCCTTAAGTTACTATACCGTAAAATTTTTTATTACTATTTGTTATTAATATTACGAGTTTGAGCTAGTATTTTCAACGGTAAAACACCTGCATACGTGTTGGATACCTGTTTTCTATCAAACCGTCGGAAGAACCCTTTATAATACGAATGCAATTATTTACTGTTATTAAATGCATTAGAACTTTTTTTGTAAAAAGTTGTTGCCGAAATTAGCGCGTGATTATCAGTCTGACCCGATTGTGGCTACATTTATACAAATTAGCGATAATTTATTACGCATGCGTGAAGCTGCAGCAGCGCCCTCTCCCGCCGTTCGTTGCAAATATTACCAGATGTTGCTAAGAATCATTTACGAGCGTTTAAACTCCGAGCACTTTATTACCGAACAACTAGTGGATTGGCTATTGTTTATTACATTAGTTATTTTGCTAAATGTCACTCTAGAGCGTTGGCTGCATTTATAGCATTTTTTATTACCACTCTTAACAAGCACAATACGCTTTTGTTTTGTTTTTTTAAGTTATGTAATGGCTTTGTTAGCGAAGAATGGAACCGCGGTGGGATGCGCCGCGGTTGGTGAGGGAGGAAAAGGCCTGCATAACGCTGTTTGTTTCTGAGACTTGACGAGGAGAAAAAGGACTTTAAAAAAAGGAGAAAAGCGATAGCAAATTCATAGAAATAATTTTTTTGTCTGTTTGATAGAGAGAGGAACTAATGTAATTTTTACCCGTTGATCTAGCTAAGTCATTCGTAAATACTGTAATTGGTGAAAATGTGAGCTTGCCGTCTCTACTATTCTAAATTTTTCTTCAATATTGCAAACATGAGCATAAACTAGTCATTTTACTTTGTTTTGGCTAGAATATTGCAATTTTGTTTCTTATGAAATTATAGTAAGATTATTATACAAAGCATAGCAATTCTCTGCGGTTAAAATGTTTTTTTTTTTTTTGAATTTGTAATTGTTTTAAAATTTAAAAGAAATGATTTTTTTGATTAAAGTGTAAGTGTTAAACAGTAATACATTTTTAATGAAGCTCTCTCTGAAGGCTATATCTTGTTACTTGAAGCTTATTATAACGAAATTGTTGTGTGTTAAAAAGTGGTTTTAAAATTAAGTAAATTTTAATACACGTGCAACAAAAACTGCTATTTAAACGAGAAAGCTGTTTGTTCTCGTGCAAATAAATACAGTATAGCATAACCGATGCAGCAAAATGTTTAGAAATAGTTAGATAGATGTTTTTGCGATATGTTTATTTAATTATTTATGAAATGTGTTATTTTATATTTTTCAATTTAGCGATTTTTCGGTGTATTGAAAAAATTTCTTATTGAAATTTGTTATAAAGTGGTTTTACTGCGCATGACGCGTGGCAAACAAACAAAACAAAAAAAAACTTATATCGATTATTATTTGCATAGTTGAGAAAGCTATCTTTACAACATCATCGAAATAAAAATTGAAATCTATAAAAGTGAATAAAATGGCATTCATGTGTTAACTTTATTCTGCTTAAAAAAAAAAAAAAAAAAAAAACATATAAGAAGCACATAAAAGAAGCGCTATACATATTATAATCGAATGCAGTTCCAAGGTTATAATACAGTATTTGGTTATCAAATTTTATTTAAAATTTGTTATTTTTTTTAAAGTCAGAATTTAATTTAATTATAACGATGTTTTATTAATAAAAAAAATATTTTTTTTTAAATGTTTTTTTGAATATTTAAAGGTTAACTTTTTTTTTCTGTTGTTGACGTTTGCATTTATTTCTTCGAGATGTTTTGTTGTTTGGAAAGTGTTTCGTGCGCGTGCGTGAGGGTTCACGTGAAGAAGCCTAAAAGGTTTCGATCTGTAAACCATCACGTGAAAACAGAGGCGAAATTAATTGATTGATGGTGGCGAGGGGAAGAATAAAAGCCATACACGTGGGTGGTTTAAGCAACAACCTTGCACTGGAGGTGATAAGTGTTAAACAGATAGAAACTCACTTTTTCGCTATTTAAATTTTATTTTGTGGGAGAAAATATCATTTTTCATGTGTGTTCGACTAGGAAAAAAAAAATTCCGAATAAAAGAAAAACTTGGAAATGTTAAAAGAGGGGATTTTTTATTGTTTATTTTTTTCCATGCTGCTGCTTCTTCTTCGTTTGGGTTTGCTGTAGTTATTGTGATGGATCTGACATATATTTGTAGTGTTAGTCCAAGCAGAAATAATGGAGCTCTGTTTCGACCTCAACCAGTCAAACCGCCAACCAACAACAACCGCCATCTTTGATTAAATTGGAGAAAATTGTGATTGATATCGGCCATTCACTATTGATTGCGGGGTTACCCGCTATCTTTTTCGGTTCTAGGCGATTCTGGCTCCCAGAATTTGAGATCGATCACCCACCCGCTCCCCGCCAAATGGAGACTTTTTTTTTCTTTCGCTTTTTTTGAGTAGATGAGGAGAGAGAGCGAAAGAGAATAGTAATTACTTTAAGCTCGCTTCACACAAAACAACTTAAAATACACGATTTTTAGGTTGAACTTCCTAAATCGCTCCCGTGGAAATCAGCATCAAATTAATCTACGTTTTTTACGCTCGCTCGGAATTCTACTTAAACGATGTTAATAATTTACACCCTTGCAAATTCAAAGTAACAAAACGGTTTTTCTTTCTTAATTACTTATTTAAAATTATTTAATTAATACGGTACCAAAAATGTTGAGTTTAAAAAAAGCATTTTATTTATTATACTGTACTGTAAAGCGTAGGCCTAGTATCAAATTAATGAGACCTGTTCCATAAAATTTTGTATTTATTCTAGAAGTTCAAATCAATGCTAGCATCTTTGGGAGGCGGCTCATTTGATAAGTAACTTTCTTAGGAATCAACTTTCTGGGGTCTAGTCGGCTAGAATTAATTTCAACTTTTGCATACAAAGTTTTACTTAAGCAGTTTAATTACTTTATGCCACACAGTGTACACTTCCCAACTTAATTCGCACAAAATCATTACAAACTGTAAAATTCGCACAACGGAAGTTTTGGAGTTGCAATATTAGTACCGATCGGAATTCAGTAAAGTTCCGGTTCTTTGTGATGTTTAAGCCTTACTTTGATCTACGTTTCCGATTTAGATGTACCGGTACTACCGGTAGGCTTACTTTCTTAAAGACAATCGATGTAGACTAGAAAATAATGAAGAAATAAAATGGAGAGTTAAATAAAAATAATAATTGCAGTAATCAACATTACGCAAACAATTCTAAACCAGGTTTTTCATTAAATGTTTTAAATTGAGGAGAAGGAACGAGTGTATTTTTTTTTTTTTTTTGCGCGAAAGCTAGCCATTTGTGCGAGTGTTTACTTCAGCGGAAGCTTTCCTTTGCGCTGGCTTTTCCTCGAAAGTATGACGTCAGTTAAAGCGGCGTGAAACGTGCATGCTGTTTACCTGTGACCGGTTTTTTTTTTTACCTAACCGAAACGACTTGTTTACTTGTTAATTCGTTCGTAAACAAATACGAATTTGTATTGCACGTTAGATTTGCGTGTTCCGTCGCTTTCATGACGAACGCGTGGTTTCTAATATTGGGCTGAGCTTTAATAATGTTCGATACGGTATAATGAGCGAGGTTAGAAATTTACGCGCTCAGTTAGGAACTTAGGATCGAAAGTGACGTTGACTACTTAATTGCCTTTTGCTCGCAAATATTATGCGATCAAGTTTTTTTTTATGAAGGTTCCGTCAATAGAGTAGAGCAGAACTAGCTCACGTTAGATTAGCTCAGTGCTTCCCAACCGGTGGGAAGCCGCAAAGAAAAGTAAAAAAATTAAAGTTAATTTTAAGTTATGTTCATTTTTGGGCATTAAAATTGTGGTTTTCAATGAAAATTTATGTTTGTTTTGATTTACAAGCCCGGGATTAAAAATTACTTCGCGGCCGTCTTCCCATATTATTGCTAATTTGGTATATTGTGACCAAGTTTTTGTGACTTATCTTGTAATGTAGCGTACTTCAACTTATTTTTCTACTTGCAAAACGGCGATAATAGGAGAAATATTTCGAGGACTGGTTAGCGTACCGAGGGTATGTGACGCCCGAGGACAAAATCAATTTTTGCGAACCTCTCTTTCCGCCCGCATTTTTATTTTTTTGGTAAAAAACGGATTTCTTAGTACAGTAGTTTAGTTCATTTTGACGAGACATTTATGGCACATTACGGGTAAAAATGGCCAAACAATACAATTTTTTTTGGGAAATATAATTGTCTCTTTTTGGGGGCAAAATGTTAAGATTTTTAACAAAATTTCTCAATTTAAGCGTCCAGTTAAGGTACACCACTGCCAGCTAAGACTGAAATAAAAAGCTAATGCGAGACAAATTAATTTCTATAAATGAAATAAAGCGCCGAGTTTGAGAGGCGCAGCAGACTTCGGTCCCAGCAAGGCGAGCTCCCCACTCATCGATTACAGTTTGATGGAATTCGTCCAATGCATGGTATGATACGTCGGCTTCCATCTTTCGCACATTGGTCTTGCAAACCTTTTCTTGCGTCACACCCCATTTTTTTAGTAACCTATCTAATTGAAGTCTGGGAAATTGAAGAAGTGCGCCAATTTATGATACAGGCAAAAGACCAATTCGATCAAACAATAATCAGTGAGCGCATGGTGAGTGGCGAGCGATGCTGTTGCCGCTTGTGTTGAGGTGAATAAAAGAATAATTAAATAGTAAAAAAAAATCATTAAAGTGAAGTTTTTTAATGCGCGTAACGAAAATGTATAGATTATTAAACGGATCAGTGTATTAATTCAGTTGGATTTGTTTTTATTTTCCGCACACCGTGTATACGCAGATGATATTAATCGATTCGTGTTCAGTGATTCTAAAAAGGTTGCAAAACAGTGCGTAAATAGCCGATGCGGAACGAGTTGAATGCCTTCGCAAAAGATAAAATATGGCCTCCATCTGATTGTAAAACGCGGGACGAGACTTTTGTTTATATTTTATTTATCATCTACTGCTGTACGACTGTTGAATGTGAAAGAAGCAGCTTTGATTGCTGCCGTTTTTTCTCTATTTAATATTTCACCGTCGTACTTTTTGACATGATATGCTCGACATAGATGCATGTACGGCGCTTGCGTCGACTTTTACCAACTTCCTGTCGAACACTTTTGTCTGCGCGCATATTTCCGGTTTTCGCGCAGTGTTTTAACCCCCGCATTTGTATGCCAGTTCGACTTTCTCATTCGTTCGTCTAGGAAAACAAAACAAAACCGAGACATTTTTTTGTTTATTTATTTTTTTAAAAAAATAAATTTGTAATTCAATTTGACTGGTAATTAAATTAGACCAAGATGGCAGCGCACTTTTTGAATGTGGAAATTGAATCTCCATTTTTCTTACCGGTCAGGTAATTAAATTGGGCGCATTAATTAAGTCTGTGGCAATTAGATTCGACGCAGTTTGAGTGAGAAAAAAGGAAGAAGAAGAGGTGTCAAAGTGGATGAAAAGTGGCGGGAAGAATCGAAAGAGACAATCCCGTTGCATGTTATTGGATGGAAGACGCCGGGCGTTTCATTACGAGGCAAAGCCAACCTCACCCATCTATTTTCGTTTCTATTGATCCTAATTTAATGATGTTTTGCTACGTGCCATTACATAAACATTCACTAACACTTCATTGCTAATGGATTATATGTTTGGTTTTTTTTTTTTTACTTTTTACATCGAAATTGTCTTAAAAAAAAAATAAGGAAATATATAAATAAAAAAAAGATACCACTGATCGATATTCAATTTGGGGCAACGAATGTTTAAAAGAATTTGAATGTTGATTATTTTTGCCTAAAAAGAAAAACAGCCACAAAAAAAAAGAGGGAAATAAAAAAAAAGAATTTTATTTATCTTTAACTGTTTGCACTAAGCGACTTTTCATGCTCAAATGCTTGTTAATGGAGTTTTCAATAAAAAGGTAGCGTGTTTATTTCCTCAGAAATTACCATAAGAAAATTTTTATTTTATTTTTTTTTCTTCGAATTAAGTGAAATGTTGATACAGCGAAAGTTCCATAGCGGTAGTACAGAAATATTTTTTTAAAAGTTTTATCAATGTTTATTTCATTTTAAACTTTTTATAAATTATTTTCATTCCCATTTGCAAGAAAAATTAAAAATAAAGGATTTTTTTGGATTTACAGAAGCATTTGTTTGGGAAAATATATAATCGATACAACAAAATGTTAAAAAAAAAAAAACCGTTTGATAAAATCTATAATTAAACATTTCAATGTAATAATTAATTCTATCTTATCATTTACTTCGTAGATAAAAAACAAAGTTGATTTGTCGACTGGTTCAAAATTTATGATGTGGATTTTAGTTTTTATTCCATTTAAGAATTTTTATAAATTCTTAGTAATTTCGATGGTGGTACTGTACAAAGAAAGTTTTTAAAATTTTAAAAATGAATTTGTGGCGTTCAATTAATTTTGCAGTTCTACTTTAAGTTATATTAACACAATGATTTAGCATATGTGGCATGTATTAGCCTTTTAAGAGAGCCTGTTTAACTCCATTTGGTGCGAAAACAAAGCAGGTTTAAAATTTACCCTGCTTTTTAAAAACAAAAGCTTTTATTAATTCACTTGTTAATTAATGGAAAATAAGTGAGGAAAATTAATTTAGCTTAGTTTGAAGAATTATTTTTTAAAACGTGTCTTTTAGTTTGTCAAAATTGGAGTTACATATACTTGTTTATTGCTGCAAGCTTTTTAATATTATTGTATTTATCAAGAATTTGAGTGGCGTCATTAACAATTCGCTGAATCGACATTTTACTATATTATTATTGAATTTGCCACATTAGCATACATGGCGAGTGAATATTAATAAATAAATTAAAAGCTAAACTCCTATTCGGTGATTGGCATTAATGAAATCGATTATTATTTTTGGGAGGAGGGGGGGTGTTCTGCCGTTTCCGCCACGTTGAAATTTTGCGTGGATTCGTGTGTTAAAGTGAATTTTCATTTCGCTAGTCTAGAGAGAGAGAGAGAGAGTCTAAATGGAGAAATTGAGTCAGCCAAAGTTAAGAGCAACAAAAACACAAGTATTGAAACGATAAATAAGAAATGGCTTGGAAACAGCTGCGCGTTGCGCATGTGCGAGCAAAAAATAAATGAAAAGCAGATGATAGGCTTAACTCAATTTCCATAATGTCACTTGTAACGTCTATAGAAAGCCACTTTATGTAAGCGTGAGTAGGGCGAGCTTTTATCTTTGCGTGTTATTTTATTAAACAAAGGCTTGATAGGTGGCGCTACAACTCCATTCCATCGGTCGTTTCTTTCGGTTGATAGTGGTGGTGCTGCTGCTGCGGCAGCTACAACAACGACTACTTTAGACTTGTTACGGTAAAAGTTAAGTGATTGAGCGAAAGTTGAGGTGAAAAAAGCTGTAAACTGGGGGTTTTTTTCTCTCGCACTCTCTGTTTCTTCAGTCTTTAAGAGTGGCGTGATTAACATAGCAATGAGGAGCGTGGAGTCGATGCGAAACGCTGCTTTTTTTTTTCTTCTACACGGCTCCAATAATAATGAATTAAATTTGCACAACTTTTTGACATTTTCGTAGCTTTTCAAATTTTTTCTCCCCAAAGCTTTCAACATACGTTGCAAGTAAAGTTTTCACGCGGCTTTTATTGCGTTCCCTGAATTCAAGTTACTAACTACGTTCTTTGTTATTGTTAAAAATACGCTAACTTAATTTCCGCAACATTTAAAATCGGATTAAAGGAGATATGTGACTGGAGTGTAAATCTTTAAAGATTTCTTTTAAATATTCTGTTCATCATTTTACATTTTAAAATTACATTGTCAATATGTTCAGTAGTAAGAAATGTCGTTAAATATTTTTACAGCTTAGGAGAGAGAATTTTTAAAAAATATTCTTAAGTAGGCTACGTAAGTAATTGATTAAAAAAAAAAATTAAAGATAATGGTGTACAGTACTTTATAGATAAGAAAAAGTGCTGTATCGACAGGTGCAGCTTAATATATGAAGCTGAGAATTTTAGTTCTTATGTTATTCTACAAAACTATTAGTATTATTTTTTTTTAGAAAGTTCAGTGGAAATACAAGGAAAATTCTTAAAACTAGAGAAAAAAGTTAGAGTTTAGGGAATTAAATTTATTATGCAGTTTTATTTGTGAGTTGTATTAGTAAACCATCTGCATCATAATTTGGTGTTTGCTGCAGTTATTTTTAAAAAAGAATTTTTAACTCCATTTGGTGCAAAAACAATGCTGCTTTAAAATTTAAACGTTCATCCGGCTTTTTAGAAAAGGCATTTGCACGACCAGTTCACTCGTTTATATGGAAGATTAAGAGGGAAAAGTCAATTCAGCTAAAGTTGAAAAACGATTAAAGCGATTTTTTTTATTTAGTCAAAATTATAAAAAATGAACTTATTTATTTATTGCTAAGAAGTCTTTTAATTATGTTTAATTTTCTTAATTAACGTTTTAATTTAGCAGCCTTCGTTTATAACAAATACAATACTGTAGTAAATATTTAATACTATGCTGTAATTCTTGCTATTTATGTAGTGTTTATAATTTAGAGGTTACGTGCTCGCGATATTTTTTAAAAATTATTTTAAGAAGTTTCTAAATTATGTTCTTTTTACTCATTTTATAATTGCTGTGTTAATTATGTGTTATTTGTTTACAATAAATTATCATTTACGACTAAAGTAATTGCGCATTTGGTTTTTTCAAAGATGATTTTACAGAATAATTAATATAACCTATAATAATAATAAAGAAAGCTAATTTTTGTTTTGAAGAACGGGCGTAATAAAAATTACGAGGCAAGGTTCTTTTAAGGTTGAACTTAACATTTCAGATAAAATAGTCTTTTACAGATTTTTTGATTATCTTTTCACTGTTTTTGGAAGAAACAAAAGTGAAAATAATTATGTTCACGCAATGAATTATTGAAAATTAAATTTATTTTACAATATTAATTTTTAAAATTTACAAATTTGCAGTCATTAAATTGTTTTAATATTGCAAAAATCTTTTGAAAAATTAGATAGTGTTATGATTTTTTTTGACGTTGTACGTTTTGTCGTGAGGTTGACGAGAACGTTCTCGACGCAAAAACAGAGGGGTTTTTATTATAAAGATAATACAGTCATGATTGCTACTGGACTCTTCAAAAATGACGCTACATTCGAAGTAACGTTATATTTCGATGTTAATGAAACAGTATTTCGATTTGCGTCACTTTTCTTGCGTTCATAATATGGTAATACTAGTTGTATAGGATATGTATTGCAAACGCGCGCCCACGTTTTTGCAAATATTGGAATAGAAATGTTGAAAAATTCATCATTTCGTATCACATCGAGGTCGAATTCCATTACTCTCCGCTATATTTAACCTCGTTATCAAAAAGCTTGGCGCATTTCAAAATTGTAGGGTGTGATGACGCGAATTTTGTCGCCTTCCATTCAACGTCGGAACTGTTTCACGCTTCATTTACTCAAAAACTTTGTAAGCATTTCTCTTCCGCTCACTCTCCCCCCCCCCCCCTTCTCTCTCTCTCTCTCTCTTTTACCCTTTTTCCACATTCATTTTACCCTATCCTATACACCACCCATCCTTCCATTCAAACACTTTGAGCGAAAAGACGTAAAATATTTTATTACGATGCAATTATAAGTTATTACCGCAGATTCTTCATATTTACAACACTGGATTTAGTCTGTATTAAAAATGAGGACTTATTTTAGCATGAAATTGAAATGATACGCCGTGTACTACGCAGCACAGTTGATTTTTTTGTATTTTGTAGTGGATAAGTTATATATGAGCATACTATGTAGAACATTGATTAATTTAATTACTTGTAGTTTATTTAGTAAATGTGTGGCCAATTGCAGCGACATGGTTAATAAATTTACAATTATTTCTGTTTCATGAATTACTAGGCTTTACCGCGCGCGTGTTAGCAGTGATTGCCTATTATTAGGGGCAGCTATCTCGTCAACGTTGTTTAGTAGAGCTACGGCTGTTTTTTTTTTTTTCTGGAAGGAAGGAGCTTATATTGACGTTTGATTTTAAACGTTAAACTTATTTAAATAGTAGACAGTTTTCAAATTTAAAATTGATTACCTTATCAAATGTTGATTTAACAGTAATACCTGTACTGTAATTGCAAAGTCGAACTTCTGATGAGATAAAATTTCCATTATTTTTTTAATGCATTTTTGTGTTTGAATGCCAACGTTTTACAGTGCATTGTACATGTATTTATATTCATACATTGCAGCGGCGTTTGCATGTTGGTGATCTTTATATCCTCTTTCTATTGGATTTTTGAAACAAGTTTCAATCAATAAAAGTTGTTTTACAGCATGCTTGGTTTGGTCAAATAGGTTCCACCAGAACCTGATTTGCGGTAGAAACAGGGTATTAGTGAATAGCATACATTCTCCGTTATCTTTATAAACTTGAGTTAGGTTGGTCGGAATGAGACATTAAAAATCAAAACAAAACGTGAAATGGACTTCTTTTATTTTCAATTTCTTTTTGGTTAACAGGATAAGCGAACGGTTGTGCGGAAATGTATTGGACAAAGCTTTTCCGAATTGTATTAACACAGTGCACAGTATAGATTAATACATTTGAAGAAATGCTGGTCAATTGTATTATTTTGTTAAGTTTACGCTCTAACTATTATTAGACGTAAAGGCAACTAGACTAATAAGGAAGTTCTTCATTAATTTTAAGTAATTTCTACTTTTTTTTTTTGATTACGAACGTCTTTATTATATATTTTTAAGCACTTTCCGCTGCTATCTGGTATCAAATGACCCGCTTTAGATTATTCCGGAGGTCGAATCACCGACCCGGATTATCACTAATCATTTGTTAGCGCTTATTGAAACGAAACTACCGCTTTAGGGGTGAGAGCAGGGGAAGGGAGATTGGGCTTCAATTTCTTTTGTTCCATTACAAATTTGAAGGTTGACGCGTCGCTCTTTCACTCGTTTCATTTCAATCTTTGTTGTCGTACAAGACGGCATTTTTTTCTCCCCACCAACAAAAGCCCGCTGCCCCTTGTGGTTTCTCTGGGATTAACGTATTTACCCGTTGAGCTTTCGACGTCGCCTGCCTCCGAGCTCGCACGTGATACGGACAGATGGAACGTGGAATGGCGAAGGAAAAGGTCTCACCGCGAACGCATTCCAACCCGCTTCCACCCACGCCACACCAAATTCCACACACAAAAGCCAGATTCAACCGCCGAAAAATTCTCAACAAAGTCGGATTGTTTTTAATAAAATATTATATGCCCGAAATAATTATTCTGCGTTATTACAATAATTTTCCACAAAAATTTCAGCCTGAAGAATAGTAAAATAGAAAAAAAAAAAAAAAGAAAACAGATAAATAAATAAAAATTATGCAAATATTTACGACAAAGTTTAGGTTTGTTTTTCTTTTTTCTTCATTTTTTTCTTTGATAAATATTAAATGAAGCTGAATGTGACGTCGATAGCGAGGATTTTAATCGGATTTATTTTTATCATTGCGTTTCAAAGCTTAAATCTTAAGCTGGGGATTTTTTTTTTCTTTTCCCCTTTTCTCTTTTCATACTCGATTTTTTTTTAGAGATGAGAGAGTGATAGTAAATACAAGTGAAACACGTGCAGCTTTTATAATAATTAGTTGTCGTGCGCTCATCAATGCGATGATCTTTTATTTATTTGTGTGCAAATATAATTTCTTTGTACTTTTTTGTTTTTGATCTATACTACTACGCCTACTTTGATCGCAGACGACGCCAAGTTGATTGTATCGAACGTCGTTAGGTTGCGCACCTCGCGCCAAACAAATGCACGAAACAGCTTACTTTTAACGCGATATTTAAAGGGGGTGGGAAAAAGTAGGTGGGCGCGGATAGATGAATATATTACTTGGTTTATTTTTATTTTTTTTTTTGTTTAGCTCTTTTCTCGAGATAAAAGCGGAAAGTACTTTTTAAAAAATATATATACAGTATGTACATTACGAAATGGATTTATATAAAGTAGACGACGACGCATTAAGACATGAGGAAACAAGAGCGGGCTTTAGTGAACATTTATTTAACCTAACGAAAAATCGAATGAAAATTGATCAGCATCATTCTGCCACTTTTCATTGCCGAAAAGTAGAAAGGAAAAAGAAAAAAAAAGCCGCTTCAAAAGCTCGCGGTTTTTATTATTATTATTTTTTTTTTACCAAACAAAGTACTGTAATCGTTTAAGAAGTTTTTGATAAACTTTGTAAAATCGATGTAAAACGTATGCAAACGCTCAATAAACTCCATAAGAAACTACAATATACACTGTGTCCACAAAAAAAGCGAGTTCAATTGAATTCGTATTAAATCCGTTTAATAGGTTAGTTATTTTAATGACATAACTTATGGAAAACGTTTACTTTAAAAACTTTGTTAACACTAACCGGTATCGTAATTATTTTATTCTGTGTTTAAAATATTTTCAAACACAAACATTTTACCTACTCACTATGCGCTGCATCCATTACAGCTTGATCGAGTTCCTTTTAAACCAATTAATCAATAATTGAATTCGGTTTAAGATGGTTTTAATTTTTGTTCGCAATTTTTTTGAATACTGTACTGTACTGCTATTGGTCATTTATTTTATTTACGTTACCAATTTTTTTGGAGGTGTTTCTATTTTTTGTGATTTAATATTAAGTTATTTTGAACGTGAAAACGCATCATTAAAGCAAAAGCAAGCGAATATAGTGAGCGTTATATATTTCACTAACATAATTTGGTTTTTTCAATTGAAATAACAATTGGATTTCTTTTTCTATTAAATTTATTAACCGGAATTTTATTCTTTTTTTTTTTTTTTTTTTTGTTGCAGTTTTTCTATTTAAAAAAATGAGCATTGTTTTTGTTAGATTTAATTGAAGAGTCCATTTTGTTCTTCATTAATTTCGTTAGTTGAAGATGAGAGGCTAATTCTTTTCCTCTATCTTTACTGAGCGATTGACGACGTGTTAATTAGTTTTCTAAAAATAAAAAAAAACCCCCAAGTAAGTTAATGGGCGTATTTTAATTGAATTACATAGCTTACGTGTTAATTACAAATTTTCATAATATTTCCATCGCTATTTTTTTTTATGTCGGAAGTTTTTAATTTAATTGCTACCGTAACGTACCGTACCTAGTGAAAACATTCGACAATAACGTTTTAATTACGCAATTTCTTTTTTTTAATTACCATTTACGTTCTACTTCATCAACGAAACAATAAACAGCCAATATTTATTAATTTTAGAAAAGCAGCGACGCATTGATTTTTCAGTTAAACCGTTTTATCCTTTCAACGTAGTCATTTAACATAGAGAACTCTATTGAAACTGACTAAGTTTATTTTCAACCCTTCTTTATTTTTTTTTTTTAACAGTGTTTAACCTTAATGTAAACACCACTTTTTCCCTTTTCCCATCTATTTGTTCGCTGACGTCATGCCAACGTATTATAAGCGAATAAATTGAACATTTATTCCCATTATTTTAGTAGAACTAAGAATATTCAGTCATTTAATTCCAGTTTCCGGTGTTGAGAGTTATTGATGGTTTCCTGCGCGCGAAGAGGTGATACATCACACCGCGCACTCACTCCATTAACTTGGAGCGCCATCTGCCGTTTTCTACCATCATCAGACGTCTATTTATCTCGCATAACTTTTCCTCATTTCTCCAGCCATTCGACTTCTTGACTTTTCATGTTTTAAATTAAGCATTATAATAGCTTTTACTCAGTTGAGCGGCGAATGAGGTACCGCTATATACATGTACACACATTTATTAATTTCCCCAGAGGTGTTTATTACATGTACCGCTAGGTGGTAGGATGAGACGAGAGAAGAACCAGAGTTCGGGCGGTCAATTTGTCCGAATAGCTTAAGTTTGATGGCGAAGAAGTAGCTTAGAAAAGTGTAAACAGTGTTGCGAATCAACAGCATATTTTTAAGGATTATTTATACACGTATTTTATAATAATACCCTATGATAATATGGTCTGGGGAATATTTTTTTTTTCTTCTTGAAAAGTCCATTATGTTAAGGATTGAATAGGACTTGTTAAGCCGCTTTTACACGTCTTCGACAGATTCAACTTTTGACTTAAATTCGACTTGAATGTGGTAGGACCATTTTTACACACTCACTTTTTTTTTCTCTTATCGCTCACTCAACAATGTTTTTTTTTACTCTTTCTATTCAAACAAAATCTTTACTCTTTTTTTTTTTTTTTTTTTTTTTAAGAAAGAAAAAAAAAAACTTTGAAAAATAAAGGGTTTTATTCTATTGTTCGGGATTTTTTTTTTTAGATGATGCAAATTATTTCTTAGAATTAGGATTTATTTTTTTATACACTTATTTTTTTTTTTTAAAGTGGGGATTTTTTTTTTTTTGAAGTGGAATATTTTTTTCAGATAGTGAAGTGGTTGAAGCTTCTGATTACCGAGTGATTTTTTTTTTCCGCCGCGTCAAAACATTTGACGTTGAAGAAGCATAAATTGAAAACAATTTGAATTTCAATCTCCAAAATCGTTTTCCTATTTAAAAAAAAAAAAAAGTGTTTGGCGCGCTCGAGGGGGATGGGGGGAGAAACGCACGCACTAATAATTTATCCTATTGGATTCATTCCAAAACACAGCGCAGATAAAAACGGGAGGAGAAACGCACCGCGCATGTGCAGTTTGTTTTTCGAGGAATAAAATCAAGCGGTTCGTCACCGAATCTTAATAATTTATTATTTTTATTTATTTATTTGTTCTTTCTTGCTTTTTCTTTCTCATTTATTCCGTCTTCCACATAACGACCATTTTTGTTCACACTCGAATCCGATTTCTGCTCGATAATGATAAATGATTTGGAAACGGGCATTTTGCGTGCGTTATCTGGGATGCTGAATGTGGTGCGCAAGCGCAGCTGTGAGTACTTTCGGTCGCGCAATATGACTACTTTTTCTCGCGCGGTGTGACTTTCTTCTTTGTCATCATTATCGTCGTTCATCATCATCATCGTCGTCGGACCATCTGTTATCACGTTTTAACTACCCCTACGGACACGTGTCGTCGTATAATTTACAATGATGTCGCTGCAGTCGCCATGTCCTAGCCCCGTTGCTTCTATGTGGATTTATTTATATAGCTGGCGATAAAACACGGGGTGGAAAATAGTAGGCGGAGGAGGGGGGGGGGGGGAAGGGAATAATACCCTACCAGCACTAAAATAAAAGGAAGATTAGGGGGGATAAAAATGACCGAAACGACATGTTAGGCCTTGGCGACATGGATTTATAATTTAACATGCGAAGACTAAAAATATTGTCGTTACGCCATTTTCATTTTGTCACTTGCACGTGCGCGCGTGACTGTCACGTTAAGCAATGTGCACACTGAACGATGTGGACAGATGGTTCAGCATTGAAATAAATATGCCGACAGTTTCGATGTTTGCATGGGGTAATGCACAATGTGAGTATATTAAGATATACATTTGTCCCTGGAGGATACAGTCGAGCGTAATAAAATTCAACGAAAGAATATTTGAAACACGTGTTTTGCTACACCTCGTTGTAAATTTTTTTTGAGGTTAAATTGTGGGTTAGTGTGGAAATTAAGTAAAGATAGAACACAACAAAATAAGTTTTAGCACAAAAACGCGTATGACCGGTATTGTGAGAAGGTTGATTTCTTTAACTGGTAAATTAAAGTTAAATTTTTCAAGTCAATTAAAATAGTATTTACTTGTTTAAATTATTCGAAAATAACAGTTAGCAAAGAATAATTAATCTTGTTAAAATGAATTGATAAAAGTAAACACATTTTTCAAATATCAAAAAATTATTTGTTGTACTAGTACTAGTTTGTATGTACATTTGAAAGCGCTAATTTATTTAATCAATTAAAAATTGGAGGCGAATTTTTATTAAACTGAAAAAAAAAATGTTTAGAAAATTTCATTTTAACAATAAATTTATGAACATTTCGGGTTTTCAAAAACGTATTTATTTTTTAAAACGATTAATGATGACTTCTGGTTGAGAGAAATTTCGGCACAGTTGGAATGTTTTTCCACCAAAATCGGTAAAGCTATCTCCATCTTTGACCCTCAGTAAGCGAAGTGAGCCAGATCAACGCAAGACGTAACAGTCGAAAAAAGTCCCAAATGAGCCGAAATTTCTGTATATAAGAGGCAGGCAACTCAAGCAAAAGTTGGGTTCTTATTTACTTTGATTTTATAATTATTTCATTAATTGGCGCTTATTTGCCAAATTAAAAATAGGGAAAATCAGGTGATTTGAAAGAAAGTATAACACAAAATAGGGAGCTGGTGTTGCCAGATTTAAATCTAAGTTCTAGTTGTTGCGAAATATTCGAAAAGTAATTTACAGTACTGTTTTGTAAACAGATTTTACAAAACTAATACCGGTACATTACGGCATTTAAAAAATTAACTGCATTGGTTTTGATTGGTTTTTAATTGGACGTTTTTGATGTGAAATTTTAACGTTCCTTTTTGCTCAACTTGTTGATTTTTTTTTAATTTCTGTTTGCAAAATTAACTTTGATCGCACTATACAGCTTTCTTTTCATGTCAGTAGCAGTTTACTTAGTTTAATTTATTAAAGATAATCTGCATGCCCATGTATAAATTAAAACTCGTAAAAATTCTTTCAAGGCGTTTGGTGACTTGTGAAGGAGTTGATAACGGACTAAAGGCCATTGAGAGAGGACCCTGTTGTTAAATTGGTTACGCCTCTAGTCTTTAGCGCGTGCGGTGTGATGAATAAGCGGAGAGGGGGGTGGAGAAAAGTGAGTGATTAAAGAAATTAGTTGTAATTTATTAGTCAAATAAAGCGTTTGTTGACTAGATTTTTCTCTTCAATGGTGAAATGCTAATTATGGCACACAGCGCCACGCGGCGTTCAACGCGTGTACTCCCCTCGACTTTATTTATTATTATGCTCAGTACACGAAACGCTTTTCTGGAAGAAACAAGCAATGAGTTTGGATGCTTAATGCGTCTTCCACAAATGATGGCTTTGCCATAATATCTACGCGCGCATCGTTTCATTTTTAACCAATTTCAATTAATTTAAAAGGATAGTGACGGGGAAGGTTTTAAGCGGATTTATGCGCAGAACTTAAATTTAATTTTTAATTTAGGGGAAAAAAAAATAAATTTTTGTATGGCGGATGTTTGCTCGAACTCAGAATTATTGTGGGTTACGGGATTTATATGGACACTAATTGCCACGTTGAAATAATGTACGAGATAAGTCTTGTAACTAAATGGGTCGAAGAAAATAAGCACCGCGCATGCGCATTAGCGTTAATTTGACAAGAATGGAGATTAGAAAATGACTCTAAACAAATTAGATGATTGTTATTGGATGTAACAATGGCTAAATGTAATGCATAAACACAAAATTTAAAAATGTTTTTAGTTTATGAACATTCCAATTTAATGGAGCGTTATTGCAAGAAAAAGAAAATGTTTCATATCGTTTCCCCCTTATCCTTAAGACGATACAAGTCATTTAAATATACGTAACATTTTAAACTGATTCTTTTTTCTTCATTGAAACGCGTATTTCTGTATGTATTTTTTCCTTATACAGTACATGTATATTTTAATGATAACCATTCTCAATTTCATAAATAAAAACAAGACATGTTTATTTTTCAATTTTTGAAACTTTTTTTTTTATTAACGTCGTAAATGAGGAATGCCATTTATTAAATTGGTTGGATTATTTATTCGTTAATAATAATCAACATTTATAATCCACATTCTAATTCTTTTTTGATAGAAAAAAAAACCCCGCACGTTATTCTTTGCGACAGCGTAAATAATATATTTTTTTATTTTTATTAAAGTTTGATTTTTATTCTTCAAGTAAAAATCAATGTGAAAACTATTATTTTTATTAAATTTTTCAGACGAAATCGTATTAAATAAATATTAAATTTGTATAGGCTTTGTAAAGGAGTTAGTTCCGGTTACCAAGGCGATATCCATGTACAGTATTATCATATCTTCGAAATGAGTGGAACTAAAACCCTCGTTTCATATTTTCTTTTTTTTTTTCCGTTTCATCTTCTGCTCCATTAATCTCCGCGAATTATTAAGTGTTTGATGCATTATTTAAAATAAAAACGTCTAGACATCTTCCGGATTGGTGATCTTTTCCACCGCATTTTTGTCGGGCCTACTTAGCCGCCGCGTTTAGTTTTCGTGAGATAACTTCCGGCATATGCAATTCGATCGGGCGGGGAAAATGGAAATGCGGATTTCTTCCTATTGTTTTTTTTTTTTTCGTTTGCATGTTAACTTAAATTTGATGAGAGATGCGAGATTGAACTTGTAGACAGCTTGTTTGGACGATAGGTGGCGTTGTGGTCAACATCATTATTTCCACATTAAACTTTGGCGCGTATCTGGTAACACGTGGCAGCGCGGAAAAACATTACATTATGCACAGTGCACACGCTTGTCAAACGAGGCAGGAGATGTGAGATAGCAATTGCCGAAGATCACTAACGTCATTAATAAAGGCCGAAACAACGTTCAAGAAACAGAAAAAGCTTTTGTATCCTACGTGTAATTTGAGGTTGTCAAGTCGCGTGAATTTTTCCTCCAAATTTTCCGATCTACTCTTTAATTGAAAGCAAATGCGATTTAACTGCAAAAGACAAGTGAAAGACAGAGTGAGAGTAGGGTGGAAAAAATGTTGGAAAAGTTGGGATGTCATTAATCTCAAGTTTAGCATGTCGTCTACCACCCATCCACCTATCACTTCCACCTCGAAGAGCTAAGGAAGGTCATTTGCGACCCTAAATTAAAACTTGCCAAGCTTCTTCTTATACACTACTGCGTTTTAATCGAAAAATTTTTCTCGATTAACTTGCGTGTGTGTATAGGTTCTCGCTCGCTTTTTCTCTTCGCGTTTAATAGAAAAGCCGGAGCACAAAATTAGATTCGGGTTCCACCATAATTAATGACGAACAAATTTGCCTTTTTTTTTAAATAAGATTCCCAGTCGATGTTATCGATTCTAGCACTAAGAAAGTGATAGGCGCGAACGAGAAGAGAGAAAAAATACAAGATTTAAAGTTATGTTAATAATTAGTTACTAAATAAGAATAAGGGGAGGAAAAAAGATTGAGAAAAAAAGTTGTGTACAGTAGTGACGTAATTATCTGGATATTTTAATTTCGCGGATTTAAAAAATAAAGTAGGCAAGTTTTTATAGTGAACGTTTTTTTTTTTTTTTGTACTATTAAAATAAATAGACCTAGACCTCGCTTAGCAACTTTTCGTAGTTACGTCGCTACTTAATTCCCACGAGATGCCGCACTGAGTTCTCGAAAATTTGCGTTTTTGCATCCTTGCTTTCTTTTGGTTAGAAATAATTATTGCGTTGTTGGTTTTTTTTTTTTTCTTGAAAAAAAACTTGTACCGTACCGGTATTAATTTTTATAGTCATAAAAGGGGGATTTTTATATTTAATAAAATGTATGATATGCATATTTTTACTAATACGGTTAAACTTGGTTATAACGTTATTGTTGATGCAACATAATTTTATGTTAGTTTAGCCGCAATCATATGTATTAACTTTATGAAAATCCCTGTTTATGCGTCGAGTAACAACTTTAACCTCGACAATAGCATCAAAAAAGTCGGAACACTACTTTTTTTTTCGAGAAATTTTTTTAATCAAATTTTAATGATTTTTAGATTTTACAAATATTGCAAAACACTGTGAACTAAAATTAATGTAATTTGTGTAGCGTGAACGTACGGGCAAAATTACAGTTGTACGCAAAACCGTAGTTTTTATTTGTGCGAAAATTCAATAAGATTCTTTCTTGCCCAATATTGGCTTAAATATTGCTTCAGAAGTTCCGAAAGGAGTTAAGGGATCAGTTTCAAAATTTATCATATTTTTTTAAAAAATTTAGATTTGAAAAACTAAGTACTCGCTGTAATAATATTGATGATGGTTCGATAATTGGTTTATTCTACTTTATTTGGTTTTGTGTTCCCAGCTTAAAGAAAAATTTTCGCTGCGATATCAACTACTGTGTGTACCAGTAATAAAATCAGGAGATAGGATAATAATATTGATTGTTTAGAATTATCTTGAAACTACGACAATTTATTGGCGCAAATGATAAACTAGGAGAAATTTTTTTATTATTAAAAAAAACAGTTTGCGCATATAAAACTCTCCTAAATGAAGGGCTGGATTGTAGGTAAGTAAGTTTTTATCTTTTGCGCGCACTTTTCCAGCGATTAAAATAATTAATAATGTCAGAAATTATACGAGCTGTGACCTATATTTCTTTGGAGGGCGCTACGATCGTTGCTGGAGCAAATGGTTGACGATTCCGTGATTAAAAAAAATTCACTTAAAAACGGATATGAGATTCTATATGCGGATTTCCGTTTTTTATTCATTCCTCAACAAAAAAAAAAAAAAGGATAGCTGAAGCAAATTGCAACCACGCCCTCACTTCGCTTCTACCTACGTTGTTGCCTCGTTCCGCCGCCGGGATCGATGCCAGTGGTGAGATATCGCGGGGGTAACTGAAAAAATTTAAATAACAAAATGTTCGAGGGTGGTATCCAGCAGATGGCGCGGCTGCCGCTGAATTGTTTGTTAGATAAGTTATATTAAAAATCTGGGGTTGTAAAAATAGATTTGTTTCTGTGTTTTTATGATGATGATATTTATAGGAAGGTGGGGAGAGATGGTGGTGGTGTGGGGGTGAGATGAGGTGGGAGTTGAAGTGGAGCTGGGTATAATACCGCGAAAGATTGGTTGAGATAAAGAGCCCCCTACCGATTTGCTCGTGATTTATATACTGGAGATGGATACAGGGTGTTTAACACAACAAAATACACAGCGTAGGTTACACGCTAACGTCGTGTGATAGGGCGGCGCGACGATTAGGCATGACAAGTTTGGCAATCTATCACCAGCTAAGCAGTCAAATTATAAAATCATTTTATCTGGGTTTGTAAAGAGACTCCTTAATATTTATTTTGTGATATATATAAAATAAAACGACTGTTGAATGCGTTTTATAATATAAGTGCAAGATATATAGGGTTTTCTGTTTTGCTATGTTTAAGCTTTATTAAGTTATTTTTAAGTCGCTATTTTAGTTACCGGTACGAATGATTGATAATCTGAAATTACTTTAGGTACTAGAAAATTTAAAAAAAATTATCGCTAGTAATGAATTTTTTTTTTATATACCGGGTATATATATTTTACATGCTCTTTTAGGTTAGGAGATGATGTGCATGTGATTTATTACGATAATAATATTATTGATAATTTTTGTACAATACGTGCTCGGCGTGTGCAGATAAAAGGATGAAAACGTTTTCTCTGGTGTCTAAACCGTTTACTTCCAACTTTACAATTTTAGATTTAAATAAATTCGAAATAATTTTTGATTTCTATGTACACGTTAACTCGTTTCGGAATACGGTATAAGCGTGAGGATTTTTGTGGAACCTAATTCTCTCGCCAATCTATAGTTTACTGCATTATTTTCTTTTTCACTAAATTTAGCACTACCCGTTTTGGAAAAATATTCTATCTTGTAGAAATTTATTATGCAATTTTGTTCAAACAATTGAACAAATTATACGGTACAAATGGAAAAAAAATACGCGAAAAACAAAACAAAAATAATTCGCGTGGCTCCGTAAATTCGTTGCCGTAAGATCAATGAAGTAACAGAGCTTGGAAAGGTGATGGGACTGGTTCAAGCAACACAGGAGGATGGTGTATTATTCCATTACTACAACATGTACATGTTTTTTAAATCTAAATGTAGAAATTGAATTTTTTTTTGTTTCAAATAAATCTCTTTTTGATCGTCACAGCGCAGATTTGGTCGCAGAATGGCATTACAAAAGTTAGAACAGTGGAAAACATGATTAAAATAAAACTTGATTTTCTTTTAACAGCAAAATATAAAACTGCATTGCCGATGAGCACTTGATAACATGAATTTTTTTGGTTTTAATTAAAATTATTACAAAAAATTCTAGCTTTTGATTTTATGGATTTAAAAATTTGTTGCGATTTAGCCTATATTTTTTTACCCTAGCCGCCTAGTGTTTATCGATGTTTATTGAGCGTACATATGTTGTTTCAAACAATCAGTATAAGTTTTTTTAAAAAAGTTTTTTGTATTTCCACAGCTGTTGGTTGCAACTTCAGGCGCTGCGCATGGAAATTCGACGGATTATTAAAATTTTGTTTATTATTTTTTAACTATTTATTTTCAATAGCATATTCTATATGTTTCGCGAAACTAGAAAGAATAGGGCCGCAAAGCGCTAAAAAATTGATAGTACCGGTACATACTGTATTTAAAAAAAAGTTTGTATTGATTTGCGTTTAGAAAAATCGAAAGGACGAAGGAAAAAGAAAGTGTGATTGATGCAAACGAGGTCTTTATTTAAATCATAATTTATGCGATTGTGCACGTACGAATGATATTGAACTGAATTATTTATTAGCAAAATTTAGTGAATATGTATTTTTTAAATGAATTTTTAAAATATTTATTACGCAAACTCCTTTCTTTAAAGGCTTTTCCATCTTCCCCCTCACTTAGTAAATGCGGAATAAAACAGTTCTTCGGAGTTCAATAAATCGAAAGAAAGAGCTGCTTGGATATGTCTCTGGGCACTTAAATATATTTTACGAGCTCATACACCCTGTACGTGAGGATCTGCGCTAGGGGAGATGGTTAAGGGGATCGCTAGCTGCCATCTCACTCGGAGACGCCTTTGCAACGCACACTACACGGACATTTTATTAGGTTCATAACTCGACGTACTTTACAGGACCAATTAATTGAAATAATTCTTAAATAGATTTTAGCAGCTAAAATATGAGTTTAGAAAATTAACATTTTCAAAATTGGTTAAGGATTAATGGATTTTACGCGCGATGGTGACATGTTAAATTGCAATTAAGATTAGTCGAAAACTAACGGTACTTGTAGGAAACTTTCCCGTCAGTAAACGTAAGAAAATGGGAGATAGGAAATTTTTTTTAAAAAAAACTAAAATATTTAGAAACAAAAAATGCTAAACGCAAATTTACAAAAAAATTATTTACACAAAAAATACAAAATTTTTAAAACTCAAAGATTTACCAACAATGATAAAAAAAATATTTAAACGACAGTGATTTGCTTTACACGGTTAACTGAAATTAATTAATGATTTTAGATAATAAAAATGTAGTTGTACTTCACGGTACATGTACTGTACCTAAATAAAAAAAACTTATGGTCTTAATAAATTGACCGCGTTTGAGAGTGTTCGTGGGGGACGACACTGCTACGACGTTTGTTTTACTTTTATGAGCTGCTTATAAATAAACTTTAATTGGCGCAACGTAACTCAACGGGCGACGTAATCATGAATTATTTATGTCACTTAAGTGAACATAAACAATGTTCAACATACAATTTTTTTTTCTTTTTCCTTACATCTTTCTCGCGTTTTTTTAAAGTCACGGCGGCGCACGTAACGTCTTAATGTTACGGCAGTTTCTGACGCAGTATTTTTTAATTAAAAAAGCAAATTTGCTTTAAGTTTAAAGAAAAGAAGGATGAATAAAAATAAAACATGCCATTTTTTCCCTCTCTTCTCTTTCTTGAGTTACCTTATTTAAAAAAAAATGCCCACTCATTCTCGTCACGCGCTCACGTGACGCGACGCATTTTTCATTTCAATCGGTTTTTTTTTGTAAGGAGAAATCATGCGTATCTAATCAACTCAATATCGTCGACAAGACTGGTAGTTAAAAGTTTGGGCCGTGTTACGTGGCGACTAGAAATAGTCGTTTCCCTATTACTGTATTGATTTATCGCGAATTAATAATTTAAATATATAATAAATATTTCCGTCTCATATAATGCCAAATGAGTAGACGATCTATTCATTTCATATACTCTATTGATAATGTTATTATTACTGTATGATTCTTATCAACGAATTAATGGGGCTATTAATTAATAATTAAAATAGTGTTCATTATTAAAAATATGCATACAATGCAGATTTTCATGCAAAAATAAGGGTTTTGTTGCAAAGCACAAAATCAATCGATGTAAGCTTAATATTTTATTTATAAATGAGAAGTAATTAAATAAATTATGAATAAGTTAGCAAAACTTATTTTTAAAAAATTGAAATTTAATACTAATTTATAAGAACAATTATTTAATAATTTAGTAACATTTTTGTTTGTAAATTAATAATTTGTTTGAAAAATTATTTTTTTTTTTTTTATTTAAAAAAAAATACGTTTTATAACATAACTATGCAACATAAATTATTCTCAAAACATTTATTTGTTTTATTGATCTACATGCACTTCAATGTAACGAACTTAAAAGGGAAAATAATTATGTTAATTGCGTTTAAAATTTAATTTTATGATATTTTACCTACATTAGAAATTCGCATAAATAACAAAATTAATATAATACAATAAAATGTTGAAGGATAAAAAAAAAAATAATTCAATATAATGAGGTTTTGTAATATTAGTTCATACATAGTGCTTCAGGAGAAAGTCAATACAGTATTTCGAATATCGCTATTGAAATTTGCCCTGTTTTTAATGGAGTTGAGATCGATGCAGCTGTTTGTATGTTATTCATAAAAAGTCTTATAAAAGATATTATGTAAAAAAAAATTAATGATTTATTGATTATTTAAATGATATAAAACACCCGAATAATTCGTAACATTTCAAAGTAAATTGTGCAAAAAATATTCTACTTACTTCAAGCAGGCTTTTAACTCTCTAGAACTTGTAGCTTACGTGTAGCTCAATATCTTTCATGACATTTATTTATTTGAATTTTTTTACTCGAAATAATCCATACTACCGCCTCCGAAATTATTTCTTATTCCTTTTGAAAAACCCTGCATTTACATGAAACTGCATATAATTTTAAATCAGGTTACAAAATAGAAAACAAAGTATCTCGTTTTTAGCAATTTTTTGAGTTTGTGTGTTTTCCAAATCATAGTTTATAGTTTTTGTCATTAATGTTTAGTACAATAATAAAATTTCAAATAAATAATGAACATTGGTGAGGGCGGCGCCGTTGAAAAGAGCCAGGAATGGCCTTAAAGCCGCTCCTGTGATGTTTACAGTAAACAAATCAATCACGCTGATATGAACATCGAAATGATAAACTATTTTGAAAGCTCAAACAGCGATAACTGTCTTTCAACATTATTTGACTTAAAGAAAATACATGTCATAATATTCCGTGCAACGGTTATTCCGACTTTATATTAGAAACAGTACATACCAATCAATGCCTAAGTTACAGAGATCTTAAAGGATGCAAAAAATCAAGTAATCCAGCTGAAAACGTTTCATAAGATAATTCTAGAGTTTTGCGCTGGCGTAATGGATGTGGCACTTACTCTGGCCAGTTATTTAATGGCTCTGGAACTATTGGCTTATTATTCTTGGTTGGGTGGCGCACCACAATAACAAACTATTGTTCTTCAAACAATAAACAAAGTTATAATAATATAAACTTAAATAGAATAAATACATTTTTCTCTATGTCAACTAAAGATTTTGTCATTAAGCTAAAAGGTTTGTTAAAGTTCTTATCTTAGCAACGATTTATTGAAATTGACTTAGAAGTTAATCGAAAAAAATAAAAATTTTGCTCTCCAGAGGTTTCACTATGTGATTATTTTTAAAATGTTCATCTAAAAGAGGTTTGTCTAACTCTCTATTTGCGCGATAGGGTTTTTTTTGTGTAGTGGAAATTCTCGCGTAAATCGAGGGTAATATGTAATAAATTATAACGCAGGAAGAGTAAACACGTATGCATAGGCTATGCATTAACCTTGGCGTGCATTAACTAAACACGAATGTAGCGAAAATTTATTTTAAAATACCGTTACATGTACCGCACTAAAATTGATGTACGATTAAAACCTTTGTTTTTTCCTTCAAAGGTTACGAGCGTTCATGGAAATAAATATTAGTTCAATTGGACGTTAACTAATCGTTTATTTCATCCCGTCACGTCACTCAACCCATTCTCTCCAATAAAAAGAGTATTTACATGCGCCGTGTCACTCACTCCATATTTAATAACATTTCTCATCGAAAGCCTTTTTCCATGGAGCGTAAAATTCTTTTGCTCATCAAAATTGCCGCTCTCAGCCAACGAATGCGCCGCGTTAACATATACATGACGCACCAAAAAAAACAACGAACCAAATTGAATTAGTATAAACTTACTAATAATTTTTATATTTTAATTCCAGATGGAAAAACGTTTTTTTAATTACTTTTTTAACATCAAAATATTTTTCTTTGGTTTTCATGCACGCAGCAGCACGCATCATAGGCTACCCACTTACTTATTGCTGGATTACATGTAATTATAGCTTGCCCAAATGTGTCCCATGTCAAACTTTGACGTAAATTTTTAACTGTTACAATTCATAAATAGTCAAAAATAGTTATTGTTATAGTATAAATTAAAATTGTTTTAGTCTCAATAACATTATGCATTATTTTCGCGGTTTTGTTTTCAGTAGGCCTACACCGTGGGTTCGTTTTTTGTGTTTTTGGTACACAGTGTATGTTAGAAAACTACGCTGTCTTGAAACCTTTTTTTTTTTTTTAAAAAAAATCTGTTTCGTCCGCTTTTAGAGAGAAAAATAGAGAGAGTAGGAGGAGGAACAGTTTGGTGTCATTATTGTTACCAAACCGAAATCTTTCTTATTATTTGGCTTTTGTGCTGAAATCGCTTTGAAAATGGGCGGATCGTTTATTACTACCATTAATTTTGTTTTCTCGCTTCCAAACTCGGGAGTTTTTTTATTTTTATTTTTTTTTATACGAGTATACAGTATAAAACGTATTTTAACACCGCGTTTTACTTGTTTTGTCATTTTTACATCCTATTGTTATGTGCAAAAACGAGATTGAATGAAGTGTAATGGGTATGCCAAAGAGTGTGTGTGTGGGGTGTGAGTTTGAAAGTGGGATGGGGTGGCTGCGTGAAGTGGTTTCTGTCGATTTTCATATTTCATTTTATATTATATATTTTTCCTACGTTAACGTTGTCATAGTCTTATTGTCGTCGTTCAACTTGATGTTTATTATGACGCTGATTTTGTCGTCGACGATGGAGATTGATCCGTCGCCGCCGAACGGAGGAAATGAAAAATACGCACCAAACTTCATTTCTAATTCATCCGACTAAACTTTATTACAATTTTTTTTTTTTATTCGTCTTTTTCGCTTAATATCTGACGAGTTATTCAGATTTTCTAAAAATTAATGAACTGATTTTTTTTTTATATCCACCCACTTCCACATCAATTTCGTTTCTCATCCATCCACCCACAATCTTTTTCTATCCTCGGTTTGGAAAATTTTATTTAGATTCTTGTTCGACGATATTTCTCTTTTAATTAAATATAATGCGAGTTTTTTTTACGCTGTTATTTATTTTTTTTTTAAAGAAATAATAAGGCGCGAGATTGAAATATGAAAGTGATACGAGGTCGGGGGAAAACTGAATAGAAGGGTGGAAAGGTAAGTGGGTGGTGAGTGCCGGATTTTCCTATTAAGTTATGGGAACTCAACGAGGGTTTCACAATTTTTGGAGCCTCGAATATTGTTTATCACAACCGAATGATTTTATTTAATGCACCCGGTATACACGGTGTAGCATAAAAGTAATGAGACTGTTGTAATAAAACTTTGTATTTATTGCAAATGTTTAAATTAATGCCAATGGAAGCTACACATCGGCGTCGTTCTGAACACTTGTGGCTCTTTGCCGCCCTACTTCTAACAATTTAAACAAACTCTAAATTCTAAATCCCAATCCCCTACTCTTAATAATAGTACTGTAACTAGCTGATATAAATACTGTAGTTGGTTGTGTTAGGAAATTTATTGTAATACTGTACGAAAATCTTGGACAGTGTTTAGAGTTTTGCTTTACGGTAGTAACAATTTCATTGTACCGGTACTAATAATTTCGGTGTAGTAAGTTATTTTCTAAACACGAGATGAAAAATATTTTGCACCACTTTGGGCTATTATTTGTTTTCGATTTTTATAATACAGTACAGTAATTAATAATACAGTACCGTATATTCGATTACAGTATTTTACTTTCTGTGTTGATTTTTAATAGATGTTTCTGCACTTCTACGAGTAGGCATACTGTATAATAAATTAATTTTTTACGTTTTTTTTTTTTTTTTATTTGATTTTTGTTAAATTATTATCGTACTGTATCTATTTTGTATGTTTAAGGCTTATTTTTGGGGTTTTTTTTTGTTTATTTTGTTTTATCTTATGACAGTGTATTTAGATTTTGATCTACAGTAGTTTGTTTTTGTTTTAAGTTTTTAGTTTATCTTTGTTTATTTATTTTTTTTAAAGAATAAATATTTTTTTAATCAATATATAAGTCTTCATTTTTATTTTATTATTTTTTTGGATCCCAAAATGTGTAAAGTCTACTACTTTTTGAAGAGGGGAGGGAAGTTGAGAGACGGGTAGTAGTTATCTCTGAAGAGTGACTCAATTTTCGTCGTAAGGAATACCAAAAAGCGTGATGCGAGTGAACGTTGTTTGGATACGTCGAACCGTATGGAGTATCGCGCGCGTAAATTTATTGGAATTCTTCGGCTCAGCGCCATCTTTTACCTGCTAAATTTACACACTTTATGCTATTCGGCTCAAAAAGATATGCGCATATTTGATAACCGAGATCCTGACGAATATTCCTAACATGAAAGATGCTATAGGGAAAGGCAAATGTGAGTGCGGGAGTGCTACCTAGCGCCTCGCCAAGCGTGAAATGTGAAATATTGTAGCCGAAATTTACGATGTTACGACTTTAAAGTTGATCCGGATCAACGCCATTTTTTTAAAACCCCAGCTCATTTCTAGCGTGGCGAATATTTATGTGAATGTTGCATCAACAATGCTAAACAAGCGCAGAAAAAAATTCTCTATTTAAATAACCGAATTATGGGAAATGCAATTATTCTTGGAATAATTTAAAGCAAAAATATGATAAAATCTTTTTTCAATTTGAAAAAAGGTTTTGATAACAGTATGTTTATGCGTTTTCAACATGGCATTTTATGTTGTGGTTGTAAATAAGTAGTTTAATTCATTCATTACCTTTATATCGGCTCGAATGGGTCTCGCTAGGCAACAATTCGCAAACTATTACAGGAAAAATGTTTTAAGAAATAGAATTTAAAAAAAAATTACCGACTTTCAGACCTCGCATTTAAATCGTTAAATTTATGCATAGTTACTGATACAGTATATTTTTTGCTCTCCATTTCATAATTTCGAAATTATATCTCATCAATATTCTCATTTATTACGCTCACAAGACTTTGCTGAACGTTTTCATATTTTTGAAGTATGAGTTTTTATCTGTTTGTTTTCTTTTGGTAAAATAAAAATTGGATTTTTTGATGAAAAAAAAAAAGACTATTGGATCTAGCCTATCTACATTGCATTAGTTTTATATTGTCATTGTAATTTTCTCGACCTCATTCATTGGAGGAAAAATAAAATCCACTGGTAGGTAGGAAATGGTGGAGCGATATTTACTTTGTTTTCTAAACTCTTTATCACAATGAATCATTTCAATTAAATTTGAATTTTATTTTTTTAAAAACGCATTGAAGATGCACAGCAAGGTTTTTGGGTCTAATTTACTGGGTAATGATTTTGTAAAAATTAAAGGTAAAACATTAATACATTTATTTTATTTAAAAATGACAGCCAAGCCAATAATTCGTATTTTTTTGTTTTTTTGCCGTATTTAATTTGAAAAATAAATAAAGCTTAGTCAATAAAGTTAAGTCAATACTATTTTACAAAATAATTTTACCTATTTTACCCTTCTTTTAAATCAATGTTATAATTTGAGTTTCAAATGTAAAGTAATTGTTGCAAGCGTTTATTGAAATTGTTAAACATTTTTCTATTACTTATCTCAATAAAAATGAGTTCGAACTTGTATTTTAATAGCTGTCGTAATTAAGAGCTTTTCACATAGTTACTGCTTTCGCAACTCAATCTAATAAATCTTAAATAAATTAATTTGTTAAATTTTAATGAATTATTTTTCAGACATCGACGCATTATTTTTTTGCACCACTCGTGCGCTTATCACTATTTTATTATTAAAAAAATTTTATAGGCTTTTTTTCTTTCTAATATTTTTGTGAAGTGGTGCGAACACGTAGTTAGAAGAGTCAAAAATGTGCTTGACAGACTCAAAAATTGACTTTTGAAGCATTTTTGCATCTTTCTTTTATTCTGCTCGCATAAATCAATAAAATTCAACCGGGTCCAACTAGAATTCGAGACAGAGTTACGCGATGGTTAACTTGAATGGAAGATAGATATAAATTTTCTTTTTTATTAGCTCAAGCGATGGCTCTAATCGATCGTTTAATTTTATCAATAAACTTTTTTCAATGGAAAAATATTGCGCGTGCTTTTATCTGGCTGGTTGGTGGTAATTCATGCAACTAATGTCTTCCTTCGTTTGTTGCATATACACATTGTAATTTCAGGATATGACCGACCTCCGTATAGTTTATTTATCTCTTTGTCGGACTACATTGTTAATATTACGCCAAAAAAAAAAGTTTCCAAGTCGCGCCAAATGAGGTTTAGACTAGATAAGGCGGTATCGAAAAATCGAATGTTTGACGAGGGGGTTTTTTTTTTTCATTTTTCAATTATTTTGACAAAATCGATTGTAGTTTTCCGAAAGTCAAGACTAGAATGGGGGGAAAATATTATATCTTTTGCTGTTGCTGAAGAATGTGAATTTTATTATTTTCATTTTAATAGATTTTCTTCATTTTAAAATCTGAAATGTTTGCTTATTATAAGCCTGTTTCATATTGTCAGCAGCCGCAGCAGAAAAAAAATTGTAATTAATTTAAGGATGTGCTTAAACCAAGTATGGTTGAAGTCGGTCATAGCAACATTAAAGCATTTTATGACGTTATATCCGAGTAACCTAAAATCCGTGCAACATTTGAGAGCAATTGATCATAAAATTTATTTTAATATTTGCAAAAATCGTGGGGGGAAAAAAACAGTTTTATGACTTTTCTGGCGTTATATAATAGGACGTTATAGCCAAGTTCTACCGCATTTAAAGAAAAAAAATAAACGAATAATTTTTAAATGAGAGAATATTAATTAATATGAGTGTAAAATAGTTACAATATTTAAAATGAAGTAGAATTTTCATTCAAAATTTAGTACAGTACTGTTTAAAATTTAATTAAAAGGAAGTGAAATAATTATTGTTTGTTTAAAACTTATTATCAATTAAAAACCTGGCTTAATATTGACAACTTAATTAGAACTTAAGAGTTTTAAATTAATTAAATGAGCTTAAAAGTGGGTTTACTATCTCCATTAATTAATTTGACAAATAAATTACTTAAGTTTGTATAGAAATTTATCGAACATGCAAAAAGTTTAATAATTGAAATTAGTGAATAGAACAAAATCAAGTCTAACTATGCATATAAAGCAAACGAAAAATTTCCAATTTTTTTTGCGAGTGATGAAATATTGTAAAAGATAAAAAATAATATAAAACAGTTGAATTTGGTTATTAAACAAATTCCGACAGTAAACCCGTACGGTATAACAAGATGACAGTTTCGCATAAAAATATTGAAAAACGAAGTAAATGCGTTGAATATAAAGCAAAAGTCAAGTTAAGCAAAGTTTTCAGGAGAAAAAACCGATATAAAAGTTGGCACGATCAAAATTGCGCAACAACAAAAGTTATGAGAAAAGCAGATGCATTTCAAGTAGTGTATAGACTGTATAAAAGCACATAAAATATAGAAGATTTCACCCGTAATGCGTTTACTTTTTCCCCGTAATTTCCTCGCGTGGAAATTTTTAATCGCCTTGTAAAATAAAATAAAGAAGGGAAGGAGGATGGAAGAAAAAAAAAAACAAAAGCCATTTCGACCTTTGAAAAGCGAACACATTTTGAGAGTGCGAACGCGGTTAGTTTGCGTTGTCTGACTTTGTTTTGAGGTTTTTGCGTGACGTTAAGATGGCACCACTTTCGTTTATTAAATGAAGCAGCTGTCATATTTTGTATTTTTAATCCTTTAATTCTTCGTCGGTGAGAATAAAGGATGAGGATTTCGTATTCATCTGCGCATGCGTTTACGCTACGATCGTTTTCTCACCTCGTTTTACTTGTTTTCATCCGCGAAACTATCTCGTTTTTTATCACCAGAAAAAGAAAAAAAAAAGCTTTATGATTTATAACCTCGAATTTAAATTTCTAGAATCTTTTTTGTTTTTTCTAAGCGAGTTCGGCGTCGTGTGAACCGAGGGTTTCTTTTCGGATTTTTATAGAAGGATCCGCGAAACGAACACTCCCCCGCGTTTTGGCACTCGGGAGCTTAGTCTAATTACAGACACAAGTTGAAACCTTTTAATTGCTTCGTAGACGTAAAACTTGTGCTCGGCGTTTAGAAAACGTTAGCTAATAATTAAAGGGATTAGCCTAATTGTTAATAGAGAAAGTGGTGACGTCAGAGAAGGAACGTACGACAGATGGTCGAGGGCTGCGGGTTTCTACTCGCGTAATCGCGTTAAGCGCGCGTTTATTAAGTTTTTCTTCCGACAAACTTTGTGCGGCCTTAATCAACGCTCGACGCTCAATTTTATTCAAATTTAAAAACGGATTTTAATTAAGTACCGTACTAAATACGCGCTTGCGGAAGAGGTGGGGAGAGGGGGGAGGGTTGGAGAAACGTCGTCAGCTAATCTCGATATGTACGAGCAGATTAATAGAAGAGAAAGAAAGACATTAAAAGATGGTTGATTCACACTAAGCTCTTAGCATTTCTTAGGCTGTACGGTAACCGTGGAGCCGCTTTCACGCTGATCTTAGGCGATGAGCATCGACTAAGCTAATTAACAAAAATGTTATTACGCCGATCAGCTCTTGATTTTATCAAAGTTGCGCGATGCATCGCCTGCTAATTGCGGACAAATATTTAAGAGGGGGGGGGGGGGGGGTTCTAAATGAGTCTTGGATTGTGCTTGGTATTTAATTATTTTTCGAAAATATTGCAAAATGACAAAATCTAAAGGGAATGTATTATTACTCGTACATATTCATTTATAAGTTTCAGCGCTTCACCTTTATTTGAAGTAAATAAAGGCTATTTTGTTAATTTAATTATTCCAATTAACTATATTATACCAATGGTTTTTTTTACTTATTTTATTTTGAACGTAGGTGGTTTTTGATTAAATATTTACGGTACTGATATGTAAGTTACTGTATTGAGCAAGTACCGTATTTTAATTTTAATAAAAATTAGAGACTTTGGGGTTCTGGTGACGTTAAAACATGATTGATTTGCGATTCAATTATGGTAGCCATTCTTTACAACAGTGTTGCTTGTTATTAGAGGATAACGCTATGCAGCATGATATAACAATAAACAAATCTTTTTTTTTTTTTTTAGTTTTAATTTATATACAGTAGGGAAATCTTTAGTATCTCTGCATTATGACACAATTTTAAGTTTTCGAGCCGTGTTAGATTTTTTAAGCAGATAAAAGTTGGATAAACACATCTAATATAAATATTTAAAGAAGCACGTGAGGTTAAAACGTGATTTAGTTTTAAATTATTATTTTAAGAGCTTTTATTTTTTTATTTTTTAATTCAAAAAAGTTGGAAGTTTTCTTGTGAAAATTAATACTTCGTAACATAATTATTAGGTTAGTCTTCTTATTAGTTTTATTAGATTTCTCTTCTAAATAAATTACTACTTTTTATAATTTATTTTTAATTAGGAACAGTTGTATTTATTTCATAAATTAAAAAAAAAAAATTGATGTGTATATTGCGATGCAAATAACAGGGAAGGAGGGATCGTAGCACTTGACTCAAGGATCTCGATTTCTCAAATGCTCTCATTATGTTGACAATTTTCTTAATGAATCATTATCTTCGTTTTTGAATATAAAAGAGTAATAAAATTAATGTAGTAGCTCAGTTTTTTCAAGCAATTTTTATATTAAGTTTGACGAAATGAAGAAGGATCCTCCAAAAATGGTTGTGGTCCTATGCTAATTTCTTCCAGGCCCAATTATTATTGTGATGTGGCAATTTATTTATTGAGCTATATATATTTAGTAAAAGATAATAAAATACTATTTTGAATTAATAACCTTTATGATCTCAGCTATTAAAAAAAAATGTCCTAGTTTTATGTTATTTTGACGATTTAATGGGTTACTATAATACTGTATAGCTCCGAATTCCTGAAGGCTTTTAAAATAGTGCAGGTACGAAATGCTGCAGTATATAAATATGAAATGACAAAAGAACCGAGAATGGTACTCGTATCGACTTTTTTATTGGATAATTCTTCCATTTTTTTTCTTTTCTTCCCTTCGCCTGTCACCCCCCTTAAGAAGGCCATAAATATGACACAGCGTTAGATAATTTAAGACGAATTAATTTAGCTCCTAACCGTAACATGTGACTGCTGCTGCTACTTCGGCTTTAGTAATTAAGCATGTAGTTCTTTTGTGGACCGAGGCGAGGATAGAATTACAACCGGCCCCAATCGTAATACGAATAAATGTCGATACAGCAAACCTCATTAGTGGCCTACACGTACGTCGTTTTTTTTTTATCAAGACTAGTTTTGATAATAAAAACCTGCAATTGAAGTAAAATAAAATACTGTAAATAAATAACGAACTTATTGGTCGATCGACAAATATTGTTTTTCAGGGTTTTGAGAAATATGATATTTGCCGTGAATTTTTTTTTAAAGTAAGTTACCTAAAATCAGATTTTTTTAAGAGGCGGTTCCGTATTTTGGTCAATATTAAGGAAATTCGAGATGTCCGAGGGTGTTTTCTGGAAGTTATAGATTATTTTATTGCTTTTTCCGAAAATCGATATAATTTGTCAATCATCATTTTCAAGTTTCTGAAAATTTTAACGGATTTTTAAGAAGTAACTGTAGCAATTATTATTATTTTTTTTTTTTAGTAATTTCATACAAGTTTCTGAATTTTACTTAATAAAATATTACGGCATATGCTGCGAGTGACGTACGTCATATAACCATATGGCAGAAATATTTGGTAACGTGTGGAAAGAAGAATATTACAAAAATCATTATTTAGAAATTTACTACCGGCAGTTATTTTTGATATTTTTTGATTGAGCGAAATTTGGATGCGATAAGTTTACTGAATTTCGTTGTATCGACATTTCTCAGTAGTAAACAGAGGCAGCTAAATAGAGTCCGACGGTTAAGTGTATGCGATGACTTCATTAAGATGGAGCGGTGCAGCTTTTGGGTGTTTATTTTCTTTATTGTAAACATTTTCCTAATTTCATTTTGCTTTGCTCCGACCGATCTAATCACGTTCGATGAACGTCCCTCGGGGATGTATACAGTGCAGATAACGCCGGACGGAAGTAGTTGGACGACCGCAGACCGAAGTAACGAAGCGAAAGCAAATATGACGTAACACACACTTCTGCATAATTGAACACTTGTCGTTTTTGTTTGATTAACTCGCTCGGCTGCTCATTAAGACGTGCTAATCTTGGAGGTTTTAGGTCTCAGTCGTGCTTCGGCAAAACGTCTTTAGGTTTTTTAAGGCTTCTCGATCAGGCCTTTGGCCTAAATAATAAAAAAAAAAAACAGATAAATATTTTATAAAGCCGATAACGTATGACGATGTAGTTTTCGCAGAAAAATTGGTTTTTTAATTAATTTTTCACGATATGCAGTATTTATTATGTAGTTAATTTTATTTTATTTTTTTAAAATGGTTATTTGCGTCGTAAATAATAGTGAAAAATAGTAAGGAGCGAGAGAAATTTTGATTATGTCAGTAATAAAAACTGCCTAATCAATATTTTATCAAAATTAGCACAACTTACTTAACTACTTCTTAAAACTAACTTAACTACGGTACAGATTCTGGAAATGTTAAATATGCCTACTGCATGAGTACGTCATTTAAGAGTTTTTAATACGGTATACTGTATTTATATCCTAACCTGACCTTTAATAATTTCAAGATATACCATTAGTTTATTACTCCGTATGTTTTATTGCTGTATTATAAATCCACGTGTTTACGGTATTTTTTTTATTTTGCAGAACTAATACCAATAAATCAAGGAAAATTTAGTTATAAAATCAAAATCAGTTTCTAAAAAATTCAAAATAAAATTTTTTTTTTTTTTTTGAAATTTTAAGAAGTAACGTTCCAATAGTTAAAATTTTGAAATTTTATTTTTAGAAAATTAATAGATTTCAAGTTTTAAATGTACACGGTGTAACCTGAAAGAAGCTAACTATGCCTTAAAAAGCGAAATAGGTACCAATTGTTTTTGAGACAAAATGATAGTAACTATTTTTTTTTTATATTTATGAGCAGTATCAGTTAAAACCTGCAGGCGTGGGACAATTTCGAAAAAGCTGTAATTGACGCAATAATAATTAATGAATACCGAGCAATGCGTCTTGCCGCGTGTGTTGAGGCCGAAGGAGGATATTTTGAAAGCAGATTAGAACAATTAAAATTGTCAAAAAAATTATGTAAGAAAGGTTTTTCCATTTGTGCTTAAAATATGTTATATCCTAGCTTATTAAACAGATATTGTACTACATGTACCATTAATTCAATTACTGTATTAAAATCGTTGTTTTTTCGGTGCACCGTGTAGATAGCATGCAAAAACTTCGGAAGGCTGTAACATTAAAAATCCCATATAATATCTAAAAAACCAAAAAGTCAATATTTATTCTAAATTATTTGCTATTCTTTCATAATATATACATTAATATAGTGCACGTGTTAAAACACACTGCGTTAATCACAATAATTATTTTATAAAAAAATTATTTTGCATTTATTTAAATACCGGTGTTTACTTTAATTCAAGGCGTTTTTTAAAAGACAATAATAATACGTTGAAAAAATATCATTTTTTTATAAATATATAAATGAATTTGTAGATTGAAATAAAGAGGATAGAATGAACTCATTTTTTTTTCTATTAAATTTTGCTTAAAACGGGAGTATGGCATTGCGAATCGATTTAAATAAATTTTGATGCGCTACCGATTTTGTTAAAAAAAATAAAACGTGATGCGTCTCATTTATTATGAAGCAAGCGATCACTTACATAGGTAAACAATGCTTTTTTTTTCTCTCCTGGTTGTTGTTGTCGTGTGATGTGAAAAGGGGGAAAAACATGTGCTCATAAAAGTTTCAGCGTATTTCTCGACGATTTTAAATTTTTAATTCTCTTCGCATTTGACTTTTTGACGAATTCGTCTGGGGACTTTTGTTAAAACATTTGTTTGAGTTTTGTTTACCAGTAGACGGGTTTGGAATTGCGCGGAAAGTGCTTTTTGTTCCGCGTTTTCAACTACCGTTTAGCATCCCGAATTCATTCGTCTCTCAATTAGACTTCACTTTTATTCGAAACTTCAGTAACCGAATAACGAAACAAAATTGAGAAAATTTAACGCGTCGCTTTCCAACAAGATAAAAGATTCGCATCAAACTCTTAAAAAAAAGGGGGATTAAATTTTCAAGAAGGACAATAATAATATTATAAACAATGGTGACGCTCAATGCGGAATAAAATGGCAGACGAGGTCACACCCACTTTCCCTTCATAAAATGTGGAAAGATGTTATTTTAGTGTCACTAATCAACTTCAAAACTTTTTTTTTTAAGCTTTCTCTTTATACAAATAACCTTCTAAGCTGTATTTAATGTCATCATTAATAACAAAAAAAAAAAAAAGTAGGAAAAAAAAAACTAACGCCATTACATTTTTGAAGATGAAAACTCAATACTAATTAGAAAGAAAAGAAGAAGAAGAAAAAAAAAAAGAGTTCTAAATGACAATTTGTTTATGAAATGACTTGAAGAGATGCACCACTCAATTATTGAAGGAAGAAAGTTTTATTTTTATATTTTTAAAAGCGCAATTTTGTCTTACTTATTTTGGGAAAAAAAATACATAAATTAATTAAATAATGCATCTAAAATGTATATTTTGGTAACGTAGCTAAGAATCAAAGCGAGGTATGTGTGTAATTTAATAATGAACATAATATTTTAAAAACAAATACCGGTAAGGTGTTTTTTTTTTTATTCTATTAAAAAAAATATGGAAGAAAAACGTACATTGGAAATCACATCTCTGTAAAAGCAGTTAAGGGCCGTTAAGTTCATTAAGGGCCGTTAAGTTCATTAAGGGCCGTTAAGTTCATTAAGGGCCGTTAAGTTCATTAAGGGCCGTTAAGTTCAT
>JAQGAZ010000974.1:0-39791 GCA_034692225.1 Polydesmus complanatus
GATTATGTTACTAATGAAAATCCAAGTATTTTAAATCAACCAATGCCAACAAATCAAGAAAATCTTGGAAAAATAACAAATAACAAACCATCTACAACTGGAGAGCTAATGCCACAATATATGGGTAAGCCTGAACAATATAAACATCTAAATTCAGAAATTCCAGATCAGCAGAGACCTGCAAGTTCACTGAATCCTAATACACAAACTCAGGAGCATAAACTACCTTATGAATCTGCACCAAAAAATACACATAATTTGGGAAATTTAAAACCAATAAATGCAAGTTCACCTAGTAAACACAAACCTGCTGATTATGTTACTCCTGATAATCTAAGCATCTTGAGTCAATCAATGCCAACAAATCACAAACCATCTACAACTAATGAGCCAATGCCACAATATATGGGTAAGCCTGAACAATATAAAAATCAAAATTCAGAAATTCCAGATCAGCAGAAACCTGCAAGTACACTGAATCCTAATAAACAAACTCAGCAGCAAAAACTACCTTATGAATCTGCACCAAAAAATACACATAATTTGGGAAATGAAAAGCCAATAAATGCAAGTTCACCTAGTCAACACAAACCTGCTGATTATGTACATTTGGGTAATGAAAAACAAACAAATGCAAGTTCACCTAATCAACACAAACCTGCTGATTATGTTACTTTGGGTAATGAAAAACCAATAAATGCAAGTTCACCTACTCAACACAAACCTGCTGATTATGTTAATAATAAAAATCCAAGTATTTTAAATCAACCAATAACAACAAATCAAGAAAATCTTGGAAAAATACCAAATCACAAACCATCTATAACTGGTGAGCCAATGCCACAATATATGGGTAAGCCTGAACAATATAAACATCAAAATTCAGAAATTCTAGATCAGCAAAGACCTGTAAATTTACTCTATCTTGATACACAGAATCAAGAGCAAAAAATACCTTATAAATCAACACTTAAAAATACACATAATTTGAGTAATGGAGAACCTATAAATGCAAGTTCACCTAGTCAACATAAACCTGCTGATTCTGTTACTCTTGAAAATCCAAATATTTTAAATCAATCTAAACCAACAAATCAAAAAAATCTTCAAAAAATAACAAATCGCAAACCAATAAAAACTGGTGAGCCAATGCCACAATATATGAGGAAGCCTGAACAATATAAACACCAAAATTCAGAAATTCCAGATCAGCAGAGACCTGTGAATTTACTCTATCCTGTTACACAAAATCAAGAGCAAAAAATACCTTATGAATCTACACCTAAAAATACACAAAATTTGAGTAATGAAAAACCTATAAATGCAGGTTCACCTAGTCAACACAAACCTGCAGATTATGTTACTCCTGAGAAACAAGGCATTTTAAATCAATCAAAGCCAACAAATCAAGAGAATCTTGGTAAAATAACAAATCACAAACCAATAAAAACTGATGAGCCAATGCCACAATATATGGGTAAGCCTGAACAATATAAACACCTAAATTCAAAAATTCCAGATCAGCAGAGACCTGCAAATTTACTCTATCCTGATACACAGAGTCAGGAGCCAAATCAACCTTATGAATCAGCACCCAAAAATACACATAATTTACGAAATGAAAAACCTAAAAATGCAAATTCACCTGGTCAACACAAACCTGCTGATTATGTTACTCTTGAGAATCTAAGCACTTTAAGTCAATCAAAGCCAACAAATCACAAACCATCTATAACTATTGAGCCAAAGCCACAATATATAAATAAGCCTGACCAAAATGAACACCAAAATTCAGAAATTCTAGATCAGCAGAGACTTGCAAATTTACTTTATCCTGTTACACAAAGTCAGGAGCAAAAAATACCTTATGAATCTACATCTAAAAATACACACTATTTGAGTAATAAAGAACCTTTAAATGCAAATTCCCCTAGTCAACACAAACCTGCTGATTATGTTACTAATGAGCCCATGCTTAAAAACACACACAATCTAAAATATCAAAAACGTTTAAATTCTAGCTCACCTAATCACCTTAAACCTACTGATCATGAGATTCCCAAAAATTTAACCATATTAAGTCATTCAAGACCAACTGATCAAGTAAATCTTGGACTAACTGCAAACCAAAAAGCAACCAAATCTGGCCAGGCAAGACCTTATAATATGGATAAACTTGGACATTATAATCATAAAGATTCAGGCATCCCAGATCAACACAGGCCTGCAAATTTAGGCAACCATGTTCAAACAACCAATGAAGAGCCATCCATAACTAATGAGTCTATGCCTAAAAAAATACATAATCTAAATTACCAAAAACTATTAAATCCAAGTTCACCTAATCAGCATAAACATATGGATCATGAAATTCCCAAAAATTCAAGTAAATTAAGTCAGTCAAGACCAACAGATCAAGTAAATCTTGGACAAACCATAAATCACCAACCAACCAAAACTGATTATATAAGACCTTATTATATGGATAAACTTGGACATTCTAAAGATCAAGATTTAGGTAACTCAGTTGCAACAGCTACACAAAAACCATCAATTTCTAATGCGAATGTGCCTAAAAACTTGCATGATATTGTTAATCAAAAACTTATAAATTCAAGTTCACTTAATCAATATAAATCTACTGACCATGAGATCCCCAAAAGTTCAAATAATTTCCATCAGGTAAAACCATTTGATCATGTTAACTTAGGGAAAACTACAAATCTAGGCTCAATTAATGCTGATCAGTCAAGACCTCACATTTCGCAAGATGGTTTTAACAATATATTTCACAATTTAGGAAGTCTCGATCAACAGAGACCTGCAAATCAACTAAAGCCTCTAAAATCTGTAATTGAAGACCTAAAAATAGCTGATCATTTAAAACCTCAATATTCAAAAAAACCTGACCACCAGGAATCTCGAAATTTAAGTGCCCCTACTCAATGGAAACCTGCTGGACAAGTTATTCCTGCCAAAGCAGCAATTCAGAAACTAGCCAAATCCAGTGATAAAAACCATCATAATCAAAGCACATCTAATCAATCAAAATTTGCTGATCATAGAAATCATACAGGCCAAAAAAATCATGGACGAACCACAATAGGTCTATCAAATTCTAAAAATAATATACACAAGCCTGGTTTTTATGAACCACAAAATTCAATTATTACTGACCACAAGAAGCTTGAAAATCATAACAACTCAAGTACAGAATCTCACCAGAAGTTAAAAGATGCAAGTAAACGAAATCCAAGTATTGATAATAAAATAACAGATCAAGAGCCAACCATAACTAGTCAATCATTACTACAAGGTAATCACAAACATCAAAACTTAGGTGTTTCTGATCAACAGGAGAATGTAATGCTACACAGTGCAAGAAAAGCAATTCCTATAGAACAATACAAATTTAGCAAAAATGGAAAGTTGCATTCAAATTTTCCTAATCAAATGAGACCTTCAGCTAAAGGTTTCTCTGGGAAGAAACCACCCCAAAAACAAACAAATTTTAGTAAACAAAAACACCATAACCCAGGTGATTTTAATCAACAGATATCTGTAAATCAAATGAATCCTGAGTTTACACCACTCAAAAAACCAGAAATAACTGGTTTATTTCGACCTCAAAATGTTCAAAAGCCAATTCATTATGAACCAAAAAACTTAAGTTCTCTTAATCAACATAAACAAACGACTCCTATGAGGGCATTACCTGGTCATTTTCGACCTCAAAATGTTCAAAAGCCAATTCATTATGAACCAAAAAACTTAAGTTCTCTTAACCAACATAAACAGGTGACTCCTATGAAGGTGTTACCTGGTCATTATAAAAACCAAAATTCAATTATTCCAGATCAACAGATACCTGCAAATACATCAAACCCTGGGATGACAACACCTCAAGAATCAAATATTACTGATCAATTAAAACAACAAAATACAAACAAACCAGGACATTATAAACCTCAGAATTCTAAAGCTTCTGATGCAGTGAGCCATATTCAAAAACATCCTCAGAAGCCAACCACTACTCGTCATGGAAATACAACATCTCAAGAACCAACCATCAATGGTCAAGTGAGGCCTCAATATACTCATAAACAGAGTAATCATAAATCTCAACAAAACCCTAAAAAAGCATTAACCTTTAGTGAAAATCAACTTAAGCATCCAATTTTATTTAATCAAATGAGACCTTCACATCAACTTGTGAATACAACAAATGAAAAACTTAACATAACTGATCAATCAAAATTTAAATATAATCATAAAATTGGTCACTATAAAACTCAAAATTTATACAACCCTGTATTTACAGCATCTCGAAAACCAGTAAAAGCTCCTCAATCAAAACCTCAAAATACACCACTGTATGGTCATCATATACCTCAAAATTTTAGTATTCCTCATCAAGAGAGACCTTTAAAGCAGCAGAACATAAAGAAATCCATTGCAAAAGATTCACTGACCTCTGGTAAAATACCATCAATGCATTCAATTTATAATAATCCAGAGAACCTTGCTCAAAAAATGCCCACTAGAAAAGCAACAACTCAAACGACAAGTAACTTCAGTGATGAGGGATCACAGAATACAAGTATATCTAACCAATCTAGACCTGTAAATCCAAGGCTAGTAAAACAACAAAGTCTTGAAAACTCAAGTAAACAGCCTATAATTCCTCTTAATCTTCAGAGACCTGCTGATCAAATGATGCATGGAAAAAATTTACATAAAATACCAACAAACTCTAGCAAACTAATACCTCAATATCCAAGCATTTTTAACCAACAGAAACCTGCAAAACAAATAAACATTGGGAAAACAGTAAAGCAAGAACCAACTTTATCTGATCAACCAAGACCTCAATCCTTACATAAAACAAATCATCATAAACCACAAAATTTAAGCAATCTTAATCTGCAACAAAGTTCTGTAAAAACAGCACCACACAGTCTAACCATCAATGGTAAGAAAAAATCTCAATACACATACAAACCTAGTCACAATGACTCTCAGAATTCTAATATTCTTGAAAGACAAAGACTTGAACACCAAGCCAGTCCTGAAAATATAATGAATCAAGAACCATTCATAGCCAGAGTGGAGGGTCTTCCTAAAACAAATTCCTCTGTTCAACAAATACCTTCAAAAACATTAAACTATAGGGATGAATTTCCTCAAATGCAACTAATTTTGAGTGAACAGAATGCTCAGAATTTAAGTAATACTAATTGGCAAAAACCTGATGATCAAGTGAGCCTTGGGAAAGACACCCTTCAAAAGCCAACTATCATCAATAAAGAAAGACTGCAAGAACCTGGAAATCAAATGAGACTTGTGAATCCAAAAACTCAAGAGGAAGTCATTTTTAATAAAAAGTTTCCTCGGAATCAAAATGTTCCTGAACAACAAAAAAATACAATTAAACTGAACTATGGCAGACATGAGAACTCTATTCCAGCCAACCCTGATTACTTGGGTCCTGGAGAGCATTTGAATCAAGCACCTTCAGATAAGACAACTGTTTCTGATCTACCAAAACTTCAATATAAACACAAACTTGGTCATCATGAATCAAATGATAAAACTATTTTTGATAACTCAGAATCTGCAGATCAAGTAAACCTAGCTGAATATTTAAACCAAGAGGAGTCAACCATCTTAGGTCAACCAAGAGCTATTCAGAAAGAAGGCATGGTTCATCATAAATTTCTGAACAAAGGAAAGCAATGGATGCCTGCATACCAACTTAATCTTGGGAAGACAACACCTACAAAATCAGCTATTTACAATGAACAGAAACCTCAAAATCCAAATATACAGGGACCCAATAATATAAGTACAACAGAGTACAACAGTCAACAGAGATTTAAGAATAGGAGTATTCATGACCAACAGAGTAATATAAATAAGCTGTCCTATGAAAAAACAGATCTTAAAGAGCCAAATGACAATGACCAACAGGTACCTTAGAATCCCTATCAACATCAGATTTCAAATAATCATGTTCTACAGAAACCTGAAGAATTACTGAATCCTGATAAAGCAATTCAAAAGCAACTAAAGTTAGTCAACCAAGACATAAAAATCCTTATAGATCTGGTAAATGGAGAAATCTAAATTTAGGTAACTATAGTAAACAAAAAATCAGGAACTACTGAGTTCTGAAAGCACCAATTTTCAAATAACAAACTATAATATTCTAATTATACTGATTAACATTTATCTGAAAATCAATTTAATGCTGGGGAAACAGTTATTTAAGTGCTAAATTAATTCGATTCATCCAAAAGTAGATGATTGGGTTCTGTACATTATACTAGTTTAATAATTTTACTTAAAATTTTTTTAAAGCAGTTAAGTCACTGTTTTTCTTTTTGAGTTTAAAGGTAAACTGAATAAGTAAAAAGGATGTTTTTTTTTTGACCAGTGCAAAATTGATGAAGTTGTGGGTGTTTAAGTTTTTATTGTTATTAAACAAATAAAGCTGTTTTTAAATACGAAGTAAACTAATTTTTTTTGCGAAAGACTCAAAATTAGAGAGAAAAATTAAAGTTAAATTTATTTTGCACCTATAATTAAAAAATAAAGAAAATATCTGTACAATAATAATGAATAGCATTTACTACCCCTTTTAAAACAACACTTCAAACCCCATTTTGTGCAGAAATTAACAATTTAGGAATATTTTTTATTAAATTCACTTTTCATATCAATATTTTCAATTTTCATCTTCAGTTGCAGATTTAGTGAATTCACTCTTTTGCACATTTAATTCAGTTTTAGTTTTTGATAATTCATTTTTCATTTTAAGTAATTCAACTTTTGTCTTAGTTAATTCACTTTTAGCCAGAATTAAGTCATTTTCAGTTTTAGTTAACTTTTTTTCAGATTCTCTTAGTTTCGTTTCTGTATCTGTTAAATTCGTATCAGAATCAGTTAATTTCATTTCAGTATTGGTTAATTTTGTTTTAGTTTTAGATAAATTGTCGCTTGAATGATCCAGCTGATCTGTCGCCTGCTTCAGTTCACTTTTTAGTTTTTCGAATTCAAATTGAAAATCCAAGGTTAGATTCTGATTTTTTATCAAGTTCTATAAAAATAGTAATTAATTTAAATCACAAAACTTAATTTGTTTCTAATTGGACTAATTGTACATCTAGACCTCGCTTTGAATCACATAACATTTTAATTCCTCATTGAGTAGTGGAAATTAAAAAAAAAAATTAAAAGTGTCATTTTTCAAAAATTTTTTTTTAAAAACATATTTGTTTGCACCCATCCGCTTTAGTTTGGTGCACAAACTGCCATTAAAATGGCAGGAAAAATAATTACTCATGTGTCCATTTTATAGGTGTTTAAATGATACGGAGTATTACTTTTTAAAATAATCAACTTTTTTAAAACCGGCATTTCATTTAAAAAAATGTGTAGTTTTAAGAATTACAACAAATTTTCTATTAACGTAGATTTTTTTTTTGGGGGGGGGGGGGGGAGGGGGGGGGGGGATAATAGTTAGTATGTATCGTAATGTCAAAGCGATGTGTATGTGTACATTTTTATTTACTTGTAATCGAGTAAGTTCCCGGTCGCAGATGTCAAAACTTCTTTGTACTACCTCTATATCACTATTTATTAACAAAAAAGTTTTTTTTTCAATTAATTATATAAAAACAATTAAATGAAACATTAAAGACAGAAAATAATATTTACCTTCTGTCTTCATCATAATATCGTCTGTTCTCTTCAGGGTCCTGACTTTTTATAAACAAAATTTTTAATTAATTAAAAATTTAAAACATGATGTAAAATTTTTTTATTTACTATCTGTAATTATTAAACTCTCCGTCTTGATCACGTTCCCGACTTTTCATTAACAAAAATTTTTTAATTAATTAAAAACAAAATTGTAAAACATGAAAGAAAAATTAATATTTACTCTCTGTAAATAATGAACTCGCCATCTCGTTCAGGTTCTTGACTTTTTATTAAACAATTTTTTAATTAATTAAAAAAAATTAAAATTAAAAGTATTAAAAAAAATTAAATTAAAATTCTATTTACTTTCTGAAATTATTATTCTGTTTGAGTCTGTCTCTTAGAGGTTCAATCCTTTTATAAATAAACAAATTTTTAATGTTTAAAAAATTTTTAATGTTTAAAAAAATTTTAATGTTTAAAAAATTTTTAATGTTTAAAAAATTTTTAAAATACTGTATTAAAAAAAATTATATTTACGTTCTGTATTCATACACATGTCCATCCCTTTTAGTTACCGGACTTTTATTTTAAAAGAATCAATTAATTAAAAACTAAGATAAATTGTAAGAAAAACAATTATTTACTATATTTCATCATTAAACTGCCTATCTCTTCCAGGCTCCGGTCTTGCCCTGTCCTGCCTTGCCCGGTCCAGTCCTAAAAAAAATTTACTATGTAATCATGAACTGGTCTATTAACAGCACATCTTGCATATTACCAGGTCTCAATTTACATTTGCATTGTTCAAGGAAAAATAAGAGAAGAACAATATTGCCAAAAAATAGTAGAAATCTTTATAAAAGGATTAATTTTTTTAATTTCTAAAGTCAAAATTAATTTAAATAGGCCTATGCCTTTTTTTTACCTCATTCTGTTTTAAAAGTATTCTAGAACGCGTGTTATTTAACCACCTTTCAGCAATATATATACTGTACACAAATACTTCGATTAAGAAAAATGATTTTTATTTTATATGCTTAAAGTTTGGAGTGAAATATCATTAAATTTGTCACGTGGTTTTTTAAAAGTGATTTTAAGTGATCAATAAATTTTAATAGTACCGGTAATCCATTATCCCGCTCATCAAATGTCTCATTCAAAGATCTATATCTCCTATCCAAACATTTACTTTTAATTAAAACTCAAGCTGTAAAGAGAACAGTTTTGGTGTTAATAGAGTCCAATATTTAATGTTGACTAATTTTGAAGCGCATCCTGTAGGGTATCAGGTTCCACACTTTCGTTACCGGTACTTGTATTACAGTTTATCAAAATGTTGTCTATAATAAATAATAATTATCTTCCTTATTAACTATTAAGTTTAAATTGAGTGTTCACTTTAGTTAAGTGCTCATTATTAACTGTCAAACCAATCGTGAATATGCACTTCTTTTTAAAGATTGAAGCCAATTAAGAAAGAATTGGAAAAATATAGCTATTGTTTAAGCAGAGAAAGTGTTAAAAACATCAATAAAACTATGTACTGCATGTCATTATTTTTATCAACAGCAAAAATATTTGGGCTTTTTATAAAGTAAAAGCTAGGTAAAGCCAGAGAAGCACGACATAATAACAAAACCTTGTTAGAAAATTAAGTTTGATTGATTTGACTGATAGTGCATTTGTTTTTTATTCTTTTTAAAAAAAATGTTTTGAAGCCCATTAAGATTAAATACTTTAAGGCTGTATGAAATCAATTTCTTTTTAAGACCCTATACTCGCTGCATTTATTATGATAAAAAAAAAAAACTTTTTGAGGTTTTTAAACCTTTTTCGGGTTTTTTGATTAAATAAAAAAAAACAATTAAAGACAAAAAAAAAAAACTTATCTTATTGCCACTTTTGTCAGGACTTTCATCCTGTCAAAAGGTCGCTTCCGTCCTTTGAGTAACATTTACCACACGAAAACGTTGGTTTTGAATGCCAAATTAGCTTTGTTGTTTTGTTTTGTTTTTTTAGGTTGTACCCTGATAAAATAATGGAAATATCCTTGATTGTTCATTTTTGGCGTTGTTAGGGGGAGATAAAAATTTCCGATCAAAACTACCATTTCTAATTAATGATTCATCGATCGAGAATCACACACATATGCCTACCACAATTATTATTACTTATCGTACAAAGAATAGAAGTGCCCCAGTTTTTTTTTTTTTTTATCAAAAATAAATCTGTAACCTATAATAATTAAATTTTATCTACTTTCTAAAACGATCTTATTTCAGTGACACAATAATCGAATAGAGTACTTAATAGATAAGATACTTAATAGAGTAAAATAATCTATAAAATTCATTTCCACGTACAGATAATTAATAAAATCTCCTGGAATATGTACAGATGTTAGAACGGGAAATAGGACAATAAAATACCCTCGTTAAAAATTTCCCATTAAATATTATTCTAATAAAAAAACTAATAAATGTCGCGTGTTGCAAATATTAATCGTTATTCGACAAGTCAAAATCAATAGAACGAAAGTGAGTCAGCCAATCCAGCTAATACAACACCTAGTCGGGTTTTTCAATCATAAAAATTAAACATATAATGTGGGCCTACAAACAAATATTTAAGAAAAAAAAAAAGCTGAGGAGCAGTTTAGTGCGCTAAATTTTTGATTTAAAAGCCAGGAAAATGTTAATCTACAGCAATTATAGCAAACAATTTCCACGTTCCAGTAGTAAAAGATATGTTCCGACTTGTATTTTTAATTCTCTTCTCTGGCATCGCTGTCAGAGGACAAACCACTAGTCCTAAATTAAGTTTGAACCAAAGTTTCGTGTACTTTAACGATTGCAGTTTTTCTTCCAAAAATTGTAAGTTATTTTAATTTAATAACTAGTAAGATTAAATAATGTTACAATAATGTTCAAAAAGTCTGCGAAATATACGGTACATTATTATCGTTTACAGTGCACACCGACTATCCGCCCAATCTAGATTTCAGTTCTTAATTTTGTTTTCTTATTCGGTAATTAGTTCCACAAATAATTTTTAAATGTACCAGTATTAAACTAATTTTTTTGTAGAATAGGTATATGTTTTTAATTTATAACCAATTAATAATTGTAATGGTCGTATAGTGGGTGTGCACTTCAACCTACGGAGAACAGCAGGCGAAGTGTACTCCTATCCCAGCATTAAAATAATTCTACATAGGGTTACCAATTATTACTTTCTTTAGCACAACAAAAAATAAGTTTTTTTTTTTTTTTTTTTTTTTAAAACATTTTACAACCCTTTACGCGTAGTGCAAGCTGTTTCAAATGTTGGTGTGAACTGAAATATCGTTATGTGATATCGTCGCTCACTTTCTGAACATTGTACGTGTTTTAATATTTTATAAAATTATTAATACTAAAATTTTATTTTTACAAGGTTTGGTAATTTTTTTTAATTATTATTAGAAACAAAAAAAAAAAATCAGAAATAAACTGATTATTTCCTTACATTTATTCCTTATTTAATTTATCGTCATTTGATACATGTAGGCCTACACTTTAGTTAGTAGGTGGAGCACTCCATTTACGCTGCTCGAGCCTGAAGTGAGTGCACCCTGCCTTTCCGAACAAAATAAATTAAATTTTATTTGAAGATTTTACATATTGTAGCCTGTATATTTTTTTTTCTAAATTTCATTTGATTAATTAAAAACAAAAAACAAAACAAAAAAAAAACATTTTAGCTCAAACATATTTTTCCTTTTTTTCGTTTTGCAATTTGACCTTAATCATCACTTTCGATTCTTTCGAGTGACATTGATTGGGAAATTGGTAGTTTGTGTAATGTGTACACAGCTAAAGTAATACAGTGTGAATACTAATATCGGCAATCGCGTGGCATTTTGATGTATTTTCTGCGATATTGCACAAAAGTTGTAGCAATAAATTTTGCAATAAAAAGGTGAGTTCGAGGAGTTAATAACACAGCGTTCAAGTAAATGATGTTCAAAGTCCTGGGTTTAGTCCTGCTATCTGGCATTGCTGTCACGGCTGATTCTTGCAGCCCCAAGCTAAGTCTTAACCAAAGCTTCGAATATTTTAACCAATGCAGTTTCTCCGCAAAAAATTGTAAGTTTTATTAATTAGGTACATTATAAATAAGCGAAGCTAATACAACAAATTTAATACTTGTATTTTATCAGTAATTATTTTTTTTTTTTAATGTTATGGCTGGGATATACGGAAAATCAGTGTGCACTTTAGGCTAACCGACTAATCGTACAATAATATAGTTTTCAGTGGGAGGTGGTCTTGTTAAGAGGTTTCGCTGTATACAGTAGAATAGGCTGATGTTCATAATAATTAAACCTAACATTTTTAATTAATATTTATTTACTTTAAATTAGTCAATCCGAGTTGCGTGTCGCAAAGTTGTCCTAACTTCAACGAAATTTGTCCTTACACTCCTACCGGAAATGTCTTCGTCTCCACCGCTCTCAGCGACTGCTTACAGCAACCGGCAGCCAGCATCTGCGGCGTGGCGATAGCGCAAGTGCCCATTTGCTCATTCGAAGTCAACCTTGCGGGAGTTTCTTCCATCGCCACCGGAAATTGTGCTTTAACTAAGGGCTTCACGTGTGGCCTCAACAACGCCACATTCACTGTCACCGGAAGTGGGCCTTTGACAGTAAGCATCAGCGCTTCCAACATCACTTCCGCCGGAACCTACGATTGTTCCTTCTCCTTTTTCGGCATTACCGTCAACGCCCCGGAGCTCCACGTCCAGTCTACCCTGGCCATCCAAGCCACGCTGACCGTTGACCTCTCCACCCAACCGCCTACAGTCGATTCCACTCTCACTCACTCCGACATTGGCTTCCAATGCGCCAATTTCAGCGGAGTGCCTCAATGGATAAGCAATATATTAACTTCCGGCGTGGGTACATTTTATAAAGGGTCGGGCAACGACCAGGCTGCCGTCAACGTCCTGTCCAACTACGTCTTCTCCGCTCTGCAAAACACTCAGCAAAACTGCACACAGAAATAAGCTCTGCCTACATTTTGTTTAACCCGAAAATAATTATGTTAAATCGATAAATTAAAATCCAATATTATTATACCGTATGTAAAACGCTTGAAAAACAATGCGCTTTCAGTTGGTTTTAGTTCAAAATTTCCGCAATCGAGCTACAGTTTAAATCTCCCAAGTTTTTTCTTTAAATCTTTTAAACTTTTATTCCTCAAATTTTACGATTTGTTACCGGTACTTTACACTTTGAAGCCACAAAAATGATCTTTGTCTAACACTCACTGCGTTTGGATTTGTAGAAAACCACTAGCACATTAAAGTATTTCATTGAATTGGTCACTTTCTGTTTGACTTTTTGAGTTGTTTTTTTTTTAATTTTTATTTAACGTACAGTAGGTTGGTAACTTGATGCAGTATTCTGTCCATTTCAAGGAATGTTCACTTTCTACGTTCACTAAAAATTATCTAAGAGACTTTCAGAATAATTTTAAAACTAATTTTAAGGCTCATATTAAAAAAAAACAAAAACTAAATTTCAAAAATATTTTTGCGAATGCGAAGGTCTTGTGAGTGGGGAGGGAATATCCCTCATTACAATTCAATATAAAACAAATAGCAATTATTTAACCGAATGATGGCACCAACTGCATACAGTTGTTATTGACCTAGAAATACCGAATCATTAGCTAATTAAAACAATATGGCTGCCTCAAATGACGTTAGCCAATCAACAGCTGCTTAGAATTTTCATAAAAAATTAATACCGTATATGTATATTAAATAGCGAGTGGTAGAAGTGAAATTAATGCTTAGAACCAGAGCGACAATTTTGGCTTATTTCATTAAAGTTCCCTTTGCAAAAGTTTTAATACCGATACGGTAGTATTTAAAGTTCCCTTTGCAAAACTTTTAATACAGTAGTAGGCTATTTAAAAATAAAATGATTGAAGTTCTAGTTTTTCTTTTGTTATCGGTCATCACAGTGCGAGGTCAAGACACTGTGCCCCAATTTAGCATAATCGATAGTGTAGATTATGAGTGCAGTTTTTCCGCCAAAAATTGTAAGTTAATAACGATATAAATTCATAGTTAGTTAATACTGTAACTTATTATCGTTATTTTTATTACTAATAATAAAACAACAACTCCAAGTTTCATCAATGCCTATTAAATGTAGTTATTAAATTAAATATGTGATTATAAATCCAGCTTCGCTTTGATTCTTAAATGTACTTAAAAAAAAGGGCAAGTAGGGAGTCAACGTGAAGAACAGTTTGCTATGTAAAAACGTGTCAATTAAGTTATAATTTATTTCTGAGAAAAATGAAAAATTTGTATTTATTTTAATTTAAGTACATGTACTTTCTTAATTATTGTACATATATTTTTAAAAACAATTTAATCATTTTTTTTAAATTTAAACTAGTGACTTCTGCATGCGTGAAAGTCACTTGCCCTGCTCTCACCGAGAAAGGCCCTGACTCCACCAGCGTATGTTCAGACGTATCTTCCATTCTTATCCAGTGTTTGGAACAACCGGAAACAAACGTTTGCAACGTCGTTATGGCTGACAGGCTTAAGTGGCATCTGGAACATTAAAGAAAACACTGGCTTTATCGACGGCCTTCAAAATGCCAGCTATTGCGTCACCAGAAATGAATCCTTGCTCGTAAGCATCGGCGCCCCCAACATCACGTCTTACGGTACCTTCGCATGCACCTTCGTGTACCAAAATTACACCTACACCGCCCCTGACCTCAACCTCAAACTGTTCATGAACATCGCCGCCTCAGCCATCGTTAATCTCTCTACTAACCCACCAAATGTCACTACCCAAATTGATCAATCGCTGATAGAGCTCCAGACCTTTGACTTTGGCGGAGTTCCCATTGACCTCGTCTCATTTCTAACCGTATTAGTGGACAATCTCTTCAGAAGTCGAGGAACAGATCTAGCCGCAGCCAACTTCATGGCTCAATATGCAGCCTTTGGTATGCAAGGTCTCCAGAGTAACTGTCTATAAAATACTTCTAAACCCTGTCTGCTATCTTATAATATTGATAACATTATGCTAGCCGATATCTACATTTAAAAAAATTATAAGCGATTCAAGACCTTTTCATTAAACTTTTTAAGCAATCCGAGATTCACATTTTAGAATTTATAAGTGATCCGAGATCTACGAGCAACAAAAAAAATTCGAAAACTCTTTTGAAAATTCCGAATATTAGCGTTAAAATGCCTCTACAAATTACGCAATTTCTCTTGATAATTCTGAAGTTGATTGTTAGTCATTTAAAAAAAAAAAATTATTAAAGTCTGTATAATATAAATTTTTTTTTGTTTTTAACTTCAATCGTATTAAATCAAAAAATTGATAATTATTATAAAATTTGATTACAATTTTGCATTTTGTTATGAGAATAAATTAAACCAGCAAAAGATATTACCGTAACAGTTTAAAAAAGTTACAATTTTTATGGATTAAGATTTTAAGAAAAAATTCTTGAATTTACAAATGAAATAAGAATTTAAAAACTTTTCAAAAATTTGAAAGAAGAATTTTGGAATTTTATGGAGAATTTCCAATATTTTAAAATTTCAACAAGTATTTCGAAATAACAATGGAAAATTGCAAAGGCTTCTACGTGGCTCATTGTACCGGTATGTATTTACGAGTGTAAAATGAAATGATAAATTATTATTGATGACAACAAAGCAGCTAACACCTAAACTAACAAAATAGCAGTTTATAAGCTGTACTGTTTTTAAAAAATACCGGTACTATATTTAATGTATTCTTGGATCTGTGTGAATTGAGTTTCACGGTGTCTGAGGCTTTCATTTCAAATTAATCGATCGATCGCTAAAATCAATAACAACGAAATAATAAATACGAGATAATTCAATAAAATAATTACGTCTCAATAAAAAATAATAAATATTAATCACAAAGAAATGTCAACTTTAGATTTTTGAATCATGCGTATTTAATTTTAAAAGTTTATCTAAAGATTTGTTATCCTAAAATTACGAGTAATTAAAAGGTTTTTGTTCATCCCAAAAAAAAAAAAAAAAATTGACGACAATGTTTTTATCTTGAAAAATAATTAAAGATTTATTTTGACCTTAAAAATGATTATGAAGATTTTTTAATCTTAGAAAATAATTCCAATAATTTTTTTTACAATATAAATAATTCCGATGAATTTTAAAACCTAGAAAAAATTTCCGAGGGATTTTTAAATTCTGAAACGTAGCCTAATTATTCCGACGATTTTTTCATCTTAAAATAATTTCGAGGATTTTTGTTCTTAAAAAATAATTTTTAGAAGATTTAAATCCAAAAAAAAAAAAAGAAAAAAAAAAATAACAAAAACTACCGTACATCGAATAATTTTTACCTCTTTAAAAAAATTTTCGAAGATTTTTTTTCAAAGAATCCAAAGAATATAATAATTCCTTTAATTAATTTCGCATAATAATTTATTCTCCGTATTGAATTCAATTGTGAATCATTTGGCAAATCCCAAAAATAATATTTTTTTGACTTTCACATTCAAATGACATTCGTTTATTATGTCAACTCCGCCATAACAATAATACCGGTATTAAAAACAATACATTATTATTTTGCATTTTTGAATGACTTAGGCGCATTTGAAAACAATAATATTCCTTAAAACTACAGTACCGGTACCGGTATATTTCTCAAAAAAATAATATGATATTCTGACGTATAATAATAAAAATAATAACTGCGGTTATGATGAACCGGTATCGTAATTATTGACTTGAATATTAATTAGAATATGCGGTTAGATCTCATTTATCACGAAATACAGTCGAATGCGGTTACTGCGGGTACTGTGCGTCATACTCGCAGTTCGCAGGTGGAATTGACTTTATGTCAGCGTACAGGATGTCACCGACTTTTCAATCAATTTCGCCCTAAAAATCGATCTTTCAAAGAAAAATTAACCTTTCAAAACTTTCATTTCCAAAGCGGATTTTTAATTTTATTTATATATAGTTGCAAATTCAAAATAAAATCACAATAATAATTATTCTCATGTATTTTTTCACCCCTATAAATTTTAAAGATTTTAAATGCCCAGTTTAGCATCTAATAACGCTGATTTAAGATTGATTTTTTCTTATTATTTTTTTTTTTTTTTTTTTAAAATGGCCACCTTGAAACGACTTTCCCGTTAAATTCGTTTAACCAATTCGTTAACCAATCGAAAGCTGGCAAATGTTCAGTAAATAAAAACATGAATATTAATTTGGGGTATATCAATAAAGGACTGACAGCGGGAGGAAAAAGAGGAGGAGATTAGGTGCGCTAAATCACTTTAAAAGGAGATAATTTTTAGCCTAGATCCCCATTAACTTCTCTGTTCTTCCCCAGCAAAGAATTAAAAAATTTAAAGATGTTTAAAGCTGTAGTTTTAATTTTGTTATCTGGCATCGCTGTCCAGGCGCAGCCTACCGCTGTCCCCTACCTAAGCCTCAACGGAAGCTTCTACTATTTTAACGATTGCAGTTTCAACGCTTCAGTTTGTAAGTGATCAACAATTATTACTATTTAAAATTTTACGTAAAAAAAGTACTTAATTACTATTTAATTTTTTTTTTTTTTTTTTTTTTGAATTTAAACTAGTCAATGCTGATTGCGTGCAATCCAGTTGCAGTAACTTAACCGGAATGTGCACCAATGTCGACACCGGATGCTCGGAAATTTCCAACGCCCTCAGCACATGCGCACAACAACCGAGCGCCACCATTTGCGGAGTCCCAATGGCTCATAAGCCTATCTGCCTCTTCGACGGCAACCTCTTCGGAATTTCCGCCGGAACTGCCATCAACGCGCTGACCGGAAACTGTCTTTTGACCGCAGGCACGCCGTTCATCGACGGTATGGACAAAACCACCTATTGCGTGAGCGGAAGTGGACCATACACGGTGGCGATCAACTCCCCTAACATCTACTCCTACGGTTCCTTCGTCTGCACCTTCGACATCTTCAATTACTCCATTGTGGCTCCAACCCTCGACCTCAAGCTCTATCTGAATATCCAAGCCAGTGCCACGATTAACGTCAGCACCACCCCACCCAACATCAACACCACCGTCACCCAATCCTCCATAGCCTTAGATAGTTTCAACTTTAGCACTCTCCCAGACATATTTCAGGAGGTCTTCAACGTCACTCTCAATTACATGTTCGAGACTTTCGGAATCAATCAAGCGGCGGCTAACTTCCTGGCCTCCTACGCCGCAGCCGGTCTGCAAGCCAACCAACAAAGCTGTACCGAAGCTACCTAATGAGCTCCGTCTACTCTTGACGGAGCCTACAGTAGTTACATATCACGGAGTGTAACATTTAAAATTTTTTTTTGAAAATATAATAATTATTAGTCCAGTATATTGTTTTCCATTAGGTTCTAGGGTCAATTAATTATCAACACAATTTCAAATCTAAACCGTATTAAATATTGTAAAATGTTACGGACCAAAAATTCGAACATTATAACGTTAGCAATTGTAAAAAAAAAAATTTTGTTTTCTAAAATAAAATATTAAGTATCAATATAAAAATACCAATTTCTTTTCATCAATTAACAAACAGGGAATTCAATTTATTTTGCTGCTTTTAATGCATTCTTGAATTAAGTGGTATAATTAATTAAATAAATAAATTAATCGCAAATAAATGTTCATTTTAAATTTATAAGTTTATCCCAAGGTTTGTTATCCTAAAATTAATTCCTAAATTTTCTTTCAAAAAAAAAAAAAAAAATTGCGGCAATGTTTTTAATTTTAAAAATAATTGGAGTTTTCTTGGCCTTAAAAATGATTATGAAGACACTTTAATCTTAAAAAAAATTCCGAAAATTTTTTATTGACAATAAAAATAATTATGAGGATTTTTAATTCCAAAGAAAAATCTAACTTATGATAATTTTTTTATTCAAAAATTATATCGGAGAATTTTTACCTCTTTAAAAAAACATTTCCTAAGACTTTTCCATCAAAGGAAATGTTTTTTTATGGTTAATTCTCGTAATAATTATTATTGAATTTAATATTATTGTAAATTATTTGGCGAAAATAATAATTGAGCTCACCTCAAAAATAACGTTAATTCGGCCTTTACATTCGAATAACATTCACTAATTACGTAACTCACGTAACTAACTTACGTAATTAACGTTTAAAAAACCTGGGACCAATAATATCCCTTACAACAATACATCTGAAAAAAAATACGGTATAGAATCGTCATAGATACTTCACCAAGGAGAATTGGCTGATTCCGGATTCGGTGGAAACATAGTATTAACGCCCTCCTCGAAGCTACCTTGAACCTTCACGTTGTACGTTCAAATAAAACGAATGAGCCTTCATGGCGTGTTTGATGTCAACCAATCGAATGCTGCCAGCTATTCAGTCAATAAAACCATGAATATTAATGGTAGATCAATAAAAGACTGACGGAGGGAGACAGAGGAGGAGGAGGAGGAAACGATAAAAGAAAAGAATTTGGTTCTGGATTGCCATTAACTTATGTGTTCTCCCCTAAAGGGCCCTACCAAAAAAATTTAAATGTTAAAGATGCCTAAAATAATAATTGTAGTTTTAGTTCTGCTATCTGGCATCACTGTCCAGGCACAAACTACCGCCCCCGATGTTCCCTATCTAAATCTCAACCAAAGCTTCTACTATTATAACGATTGCAGTTTCAACGGTTCAGTTTGTAAGTGCTTTCGTTAATATTTACCGGTATTATTAATCACGTCAAAATAGCAATTATAATGTTCATTATAGAGTCTTCCCCCCCCCCTAACACTTAGTTCAAACTAAATAAAACTCCGTCTTACTAACACTAAAATTACAAGCCCTCGTCAAAATCACTTTAAACCAAACTAAAGACATTTTAAGATATAAAAATTAATTCACTTAGAAGCACTTTAAACTCATTTTCAGAAACCCAAAAATCGCAAACCTCACCAAAACAGCTTTAAAACAAACTTAAACCTCTTCGGAACTTATAAACTCACCGTAAGCTTAAATCATAACATAATTCTTGCTAAAACTATTTTTAAATTATAACAAACTCACTTTAAGTCTATAGTAAACCTGTTACCATCAATAGAAATTTTAATCTTTGCTTAATTTTTTTTTAATTTAAACCAGTTAATGCTGATTGCGTGAAGTCCAGTTGCAGTGGCCTAACCGGAATGTGCACCAATGTCGACACCGGATGTTCAAACATCTCCACCGCCCTCAGCGCCTGCGCGCAACAACCCAACGCCACCATCTGCGGAGTCCCAATGGCCCATATGCCTATCTGTCTTTTCGAAGTCAACCTTTTTGGAATTTCCGCCGAAACTGTCGTCAACGCGTTAACCGGAAACTTACTGCTGACCGCGGGCGCCGCATTCACCGACGGCATGGAGCAAACCACGTACTGCGTGAGTGGAAGTGGACCATACACGGTAACGATCAACTGCCCTAACATCTACTCCTACGCTACGTCCGTCTGCACCTTCGTCTTCTTCAACAACACCATCGTGGCCCCTAGCTTCGACGTCCAATTCTACATGGACATTCAAGCCACGGCCACCATTGACGTCGGCACCGTTCCACCTACTATCAACACCACCGTCACTCAATTCACCGCAGCCGTAGATACTTCGAACTTTAACGATCTCCCAGACATATTGCAGAAGGTCTTCAACGTCACTTTCAATTACATGCTCGAGACTTTCGGAACCGATCAAGCGGCGGCTAACTTCCTGGCCTCCTACGCCGCTGCCGGTCTGCAAGCCAACCTACAAAGTTGTAACAAAACTACTCAATAAGCTGTGCCTGCTCTTTAAATATTATATAGTAGCTATATACGGCGGAGCGCAACATTTAAAAAATATTTTAAAAATGTAATAATTATTGGTACCGAAAATTGTTTTCCATTAGATTTTATGGTCAATTAATTTTTAACGCTATTTCAAATGCAAACCGTACTAAATATTGTAAAATGTTACCTAAAAAAAAATCCGGAAAAAATAATAATGTTAACGATTGTAAAAAAAATTTCCTTTGTAATAAGCTAATTGATTTTCCCAAATAATAAAATCAATCCTTCGATAAAGAAAATCAAATTCTTTTCTTTAATTAACAAGCAGTGGATTAGAATATGTTTTCGAAATTTACAACTACTGCTGTTTTAGAATCGCACAGTGGAAATTCGACGTAAAATAATGCATCATTAATATGTTAGATAATTATTAATCATAATAATAATGCTATATCGGAAGGGTATGACGTGGGTGGCGCTGCTGTCACCGCAAATCAACCGATGCCTGGCTGTTTAAAGCAGTTACTCAAACGCATTCATACTGTATATGTATCCCGTGCGTTACAAAAATATCATTTGGCTCTCTTTAACATTTATACCGCCATGCTTGGCCACATCGGCGAATTGTGGAAGCTCAGCGCCATCTGGCTTAGTGAGACTATAGCCTCCTGACGACACATTCCTAGGGGCGGCCAAGAGCGTAAAAACTTGGAACGTCTGAAAATCAGTTACTAAACCTTACTAATCAGATTCCAAACTCTAAAAATCAGTTATTATTAAATTATAAAAGCGTTTACAATAAACCATACAAATCGGTTAATTAACTATAAAGTTAAGTTACTTAATTACAAAAATCATTTACTATCCACGCGAATTTAAAAAAAAAAAAAAAAATCTTGAGGCCTAAATGGAAAAAAGAGCTCCTCTATTATTTCCAGTTAAATTCGACCTTAACTTTGGCATGACATTCGTTCAGTCGTGCGCGCGTAACGAGTACATAACTAAAACAACAAGATGACTGCTGTTTTCACCACCTATGGTGTCAGCAGTTATTTCAAGGCGAATATGAATAATTATTTTCTGAGTAAAGTAACCAACCATAATTAATACCGGTAATAATGCTAGGCTAAAATAATATAGGTCAGAGGGAGCTAAACGCTAATAGTAAAGATGATTAAAATTGTGGTTTTAATTTTGTTATCTGCTATTAATTAGACAAATTAATAAATTTTTAAGAAAATGTACAGTACAAAATACTCAGGAGCATAGAAAACCATTCAATAAAATTAATATGAGGGAAATACAGCTAAATTATGCGAAGATGAAACAATATTGATCTTTGAATTAGGCTATATGTGACCTATTTTTGAGGCTTCGCATCCTACGCCCAAATAAATTAACGAAATATTATTAATTAATGCTGAATAATATTAATCTCCAATCATCCAATTCAAACCAGAAAAACCCTCCTCCTAAATTTCGTGTGTGCATAACAATCATCGTCTATGACGTGTCTGCCAATCAATAGTCAGCACATATGCAGCCATGAAAACAATAAAAGCCAAGCTAAACTTGTTCAAACTAAATAATTTCAGCCGAGAAGAGCAAAAAAATCCGTTTTTAAGTAAGATGATTCAAGTTTTCCTTTTAGTTCTCTTATCTGTCACTGTCCGAGGTCAAGATAGTGGACCCATACTAAGTCTTAACCAAAGTATATACTATTATAATGATTGCAGTTTCAACGCTTCCTTCTGTAAGTCAATATTATTACTCATTTGATTAATCAATAAGCCTTCCAATTAATAGTTTTTATCAAGTAAAAATCTCAATTATGCGCATTATGCAGACTATGTGTTAGCATTTCTGGTATTTTTTTAAAGTAGCTTTTTAAATATCAGCATGTGCTGGTATTTTTACTATTTTTTTTAAAAGTATTTCTAGTATAGTATTTTTTTAAAGATTTTCTGCTATTTGCAGTAGCCTACAATATTCGTTTGTAGCGTTTTTCTTCATTTGAAGTGTATTTTTTTATTTGGAGTATTATTTCCAGTATTACTTTATTTACTTGTATATTTGATTTAGTATTTTTATTGCATATTTTCCTAGAATTTCTAAGGAATTGTTTTTTTTTTTTCGATATTTCTAAACCTTTTTTCTTGGATTTTTTTCGAGTATTTCACTATTTGTAATACTGTACCGTACTTTTTCTGGCACAGCATTTATATTGTTTTTCTGTCATTTCTGGTTATTTTTCTTGTATTTAAAGTATTTTTTTTTAGTACTGTATTTCTAATAATTTCTCAACTGTTTCTAGGACCGGCATTTGCACCTTATTTTATCTTGGACAGTTTTTGCAGTGTTATTAACTTATTTTGTTAATGTTTATAGTAATATTTAGAATTCTTTAGTACTTGTAGGCTAATTATTTATTTATTTTTGTATTTCTAGTGCCTTTTTAACATTCGTAATGGTTCTTTGTAATATTTTTAGTGCCGGTGTTTTTTTTAGTACTTTTAAAAGTTGTTTTTATTATTTGTAGGGGGTTTTTTTTATATTTTCAGTTATTTATTTAGTATTTGTAAGAGGTTTTATTTATGTTATTTTAATGTTTTTTAGGCTTTGTTATGTATTTATTATACTGTTATTTTAAAGGTTTTGTTATTTCTAGAGCTTTTTTTTTTAAAGCATTTCTAGTAGGCTATCTTTACTTCAATGCATATAATTAAAATTATCTCAGCAATTGCAAATAATCTAATTTTACAACTAAACTCATAATATCTAATTGAATGAACCCTAGTCAATTCGAGTTGTGCGCTCAGCAGTTGCTCCGCCCTCAGCGGAGACTGTTCCCCCTCCTCGACCGAATGTTCAGGCGTGTCTTCTGTCCTTAACACGTGCTTGCTGCAGCCGAACGTGTGCGGGAAGCCAGTGGGTCACCTGCCCATCTGCCCCTTCCAAGTCGATCTCTTCGGCATCTCAGCAGAAGCTGTTCCTTACGCGCTGACCGGAAACTGTGTCCTTCAACAGGGTTTCATCGACAACTTAAACAACGTCACTTATTGCGTGACCGGGAGTGGTCCTTACACGGTGAAAGTAAATGCCTCTGCCATCTACTCTTACGGTACTTACGTCTGCTCCTTCACCTTTGAAAACAGCACCGTCGTCGCCCCCGAATTCACCCTCAAATTATACTTGGCGTTGTCAGCCACGGCCACCGTAGACCTCTCCACCCAAACGCCCAGCATCACTACCGTGGTCGATCAGTCAAACGTATCGTTGGATAGTTTCGATTACAACGGCGTCCCTGACCTTTTTCAGCAATTCCTCAATGGCACTCTCAATTACATGTTCGAGACTTTCGGAACCACTCAAGCGGCAGCCAACTTCCTGGCTACCTACGCTGCTTCCAGTTTGCAAGCTGCAAGTCCAAGCTGCAAAGCATAAGCTCAGCCTCAAAATAATGTAAGGGGACTCAAAATACGAGTATAAGTCAACTAAATTTCGATTAAATTTTGTCTTTAAAAATGTTAACAATATCAAGCACTTGTAGTTTAAATAAATTGTAACAAATGAAAATTTTACTTGAATTATGTAAGCTATTTAATATTTGTAATTGATTTTGTGGAGTAAAAATGAAATATGGCACAATATAACTGTCTGCCGCCCTGTAAAAACTATTTGTAAACAAAATAATTTTGAAATTAGGTTAGTTCGGGAATAGTGCAAAATGAAATAATTATTATAATCTCAATAAAGAGAAAGCGGTTTTAGAGCAGGAATCAAATTCAAATAATGCTGCTTTTCATATCAAATAAATTTAGGAGTTTTTAATTAAACGAAACTGGTTTTAGAATAAAATGAAAATGGCTCTAGAACTAAATTAAACTGGGGACTAAATAAGAAAAAAATAATTATGATTCCAAAAACCCAACCTACTGTACTTTTATTCATCGTTTAAAATTTTGGATAAAACTAATAATAATTATGTCAACCTATTACTCAGGGAAAAGAACGATCCTAAAAAATCCTATCAATAAAATGTTCCCATTTGAAACTGAAACTTAGAACACATGTGGCGCTGTTGTACGTCATTGGCCGATCAATAACCGAATGAAATAGTAACACAAAGCTTGCTGAAAATCGAAAACAAATCCTTCAAATAAATTTTTTCCGTTTGAAGCTGAAAAACCGAACGAGTCTTCCTACACCACATGTGGCGCTGCCTGTTATCTGTGACATAGATCGATCGCCTAAATCAATAACCTAATGGAATAACAACTACATCCTATATACTGTAAGCTACTCTTGCGTCATTACCAAAGTTAAATCCAACAATAAATAACTAAATTTTTATGTATGGTATATTTCATTTATTAAATTAATTTGTTATGACTATTTATTAAGGGGTAGCTACCTAAGCAGTGGCTAACACATTTGAGTCAGCAGTGATTGCCCTTCTCAAGGGGGCAGCACAGAAACTTAAGAATAAGCGTTGAAATATAAAGTAGTTTAATAATCCTGAAGTGCCATACAATTAAACGTATAATAATTGCATTTCTATGCGGGAGGAACAGTAAAATTTTAAATACACTTTCCAGCCGGAAGTGCCGCAAAATTAAACATTTAAATATATTTACAATACTCATACGTTTTATTAAATTTTTTATTTCTAGACGCGTTGTTTGGAGAAAAAATTATAAGAGTGGTATAACAACCGTTAACCTAACCTTCATTCATCCTATACACCTAATAATAATAATACAATAAACTAACATTGCAAATTAACAAAAAAAAACTTTGGTTGTAATTTTGTATGAACAAAATTGTTAGCCGAAATTGTGTTACAACAATTAATGCTAAAATTTTGTGTCACTTCATAGTTATTTGTTTGAAAATTAATTTGAAAAATTACTATACAGTACATGTAATTTTTTATTGTTTATTAACGTAGAAAAGTTTTACATGAAAATAGTCTTTTTTCAGTATATTAACTAAAATTTGCGTTGGATAAAAAATATTTGTGTTTTATATTAAAAATTTCATATTAGATGTAGAATATCAAAAATCGTTAAATTTAATTTTGTAACTTATTACATATACCATAGATAATGTTTTAATAACATTTATTTTTTATATTAAGCACATTATTAAATATTCTACCTAAGCACAATATAAATTTTTTTAAACATTTAGAACGCCTAAGTTACAAAAATTCATTCGTATGGCAATTCTAATACACTTAACATCTTATTATCAACAGTAGCGTATAACAGGTGTTTACCTAATATATTAAAGCATAGATAGTTTCTTAAAATGAGCGAAAAATCCATTAATTTTATTTTCGAACGGGTCAAATTCGTGATGAAATATTTCGGATTTAACCCAATGTTCGGTTTATTTTTCGCCGCCTGGACCTCCAAAGGATGGACAGGGATCTTCATTAGAGCTGTTTCCAAAATCTACCTCCTCTGGAGCATCCTCTTCGCTCTTTGCACCTACTTGGTTCTCTATCAAATGTGGAGCGAGAAAGACGTCAGCGAAACTATATCCACCGCAGCTTCTTTCATTTCCGGCTTTTACTTCATATTAGGCCCCATATTCCTTCACTTACGAGTCAATCCATGTTTAGCCAACTATCTTCAACTTCTCTATGACATCGAACCAATCTTAAAGCCGAAAAAGCACTTTCTAAGACGCAATATCACTTGCGGGTTTGCCATCGTCAACCTCATAGCCACTGTTATCTATCTAGCGTTCGTTTTGTACGACTCCTCACGTGTCAATGAAGAGCAGTATGAAAAAGCATTCGCCTACCAAGACTCTCTCCTACTGACTTACGGCGTCCCCACTCTGGCCTTATTTTCTTCACTCTGCGTGTTTTACCAGCCGCAGTTCATCTACGTCTCGTTCCAACACATCTTGAAACACTCGTATGAAGAGCTAGCCACGCAGATTCAACGCGATGGACGTCTGACAGGAAGTGAAGCAGCGAAAAAGCTGAAGCAATATCGACTTTTGCATTTGAAGATGTACGGGGCTTGTAAAAGCTTCGACGAGATGCTGCATCCCTTAGTTCTAATTCGCTACTTGATCGACTTATTCGTTCTCATTTCCAACTTTTCTATGGCCTTTTCTCGGACGAGTAATACCCAAGCGGCCAGTTTCTTTACCGCCATTAACAGCTGCTTTTGCGTAATGGTGCCCGCCATTTTCGCACAGATGACAACAAACTCGGTTAAAAATGTAGAAAAAAAAAATTATTTAGGTTGGTGTCTTAAATTTTTATTTATTGTTTTTAGAGTTTAAAAATGGTGCATCATGTGTTTGCCTCGTTCGATATTAGAGATCGGGAAGTTTCAAATGAGGTAACTAATATTATTATCAGTTTATCCTCAGGTTTTGAATAAAGGTAGGCTACACTTTTAAGCTGAATTTAAAGCAATCATTGATATCATTGTATGAATGTTATTAAGGTTTCCAGCTGACCCAACTTCATGTTTTATTTTTTAAACGTTTTAAATCTAGAGTTTGGAGAGTTAAAGCGAAATCTGGCGCAATTAAATTATTATTAGTTTACCGTAGGGACTTAATTGAAAACCAAATTGAAATCGTGGTTTACGTGTATGGTTAACATTTTATTAATGATTTTTTTTTTTTAATGTTGAATTTAGATGGAGATTTTTAAGCTTCAAATTTTATATTTGAAACACAAGTTCACAGCGTCCAAATTCTTCGTTTTAAACGGAAAATTAATATTTTCGGTAAGAATAATTCACAAATTCTGCACCGTATTTTATTTTTCATATTAAATTATTTTTAATATACTGTAGATTGTAGAAAGCTCAATTTCGTACACGGTTACTTTTTATAAAATCTGCGGAAAGATGCGCCAAGTATAAATCCATTTAATCGAACTTGTTATAAATTGATTGATAAATTGTTGAAACTGTAGTAAACTAAAAGCAAATAGTTATGTTGCACGTTGCTGAATTTCACTATTTACACTTGCAAAATTTAATTTATTTAGATTACATCAATTTGAATTGACAAAAATAAAGCATAATACTGCACAGTGATTAAAATGTCTAAAAATATTACAATTTTATCTCTCGTCTTGTTTACATTTTTTACCACATTCAATACGTTTATAGCATATAAAAAAATATATTATTAAGCTGATTTAAAAAAAAGCGCATTTTCAAACCGGTTCCATGTGAAAGTGACTACTTAATAAAAACTTCATAAAAAATTTAATTTAAAACAAGAATTCTCCGACATAAAATGTTCAGAGTTACAGTAATAATATTAATAATATACTGTACACTCATATAATATTTACTGCAGTAAATAAACTGTGGTAGCAAAACTTATAATAGCTAAACAATAATTATTACAGCTGAGGTCCATCGAGCGCAATAAAATAATAACAGCAGTTGAAGTCAATTAAACATAATAATTATCAATAAAACTTTTTATTGTAGAAGTTTAATAATACCGCATTAAGACGATGACATCAAATGAGCTTGCTGTTAGAAGTAATAGAAAGTGGTCCCCCGCACTCGTTTTGATGTGAGCATTTTAGAAAAAGATGTTTTAAAAAAATTAAATTAAATTGCATAAAAAAATAAATACAAAAAGAAAATTCTACGTTCGAAAAATAATGTTACGAGTCAATAATAATTATTGCCGTTATGTATTTAATGAAGAAAATAAACGGGGATCATGGAATGCGTAATAGCTAAGCAATAATCATTATTAATTACTGTACAACTAAGGCCAATCGAACGGAAGGCCAACTTTCTGCCACTCTGTTTGACTCAATCGAAGATTTAGCCCAATACTTCTGTCAGTGCAATTATCCAACTCAAAAATGTTAAGCCATATTTTTATTTTAATAACAATAATATTGTGCAAATTATTTTAGTATTCATTACGATTGGTTTATTTTATTTTTTTTTTATAAATTTGGGTGCGGAAAAGTCTCGCCAAGTAGGGTTGAATAATGGGGCTAATTTTAAGTAAATAAAATTTTCTACGATAAAAGGTTTGATTAAAATATATATTTTTTCTCTTTAAAAAAATTATTTTTTCAGCAATAAAAACGTTCTTCAAATATGTACAGTACAGTAGATGTATAATGTTCAGCAACAAAAATGCAAACTTTCATTTAGCTTACATGTAGAGTATACATTTATTTTTTATCTTATTTTTGTTTAAAGAACGTTAGGTAAACTGCACTTTGGTAAACCAACAATATGTAAACGATAATAAACTACCGCCTATAAACTGCCCAAAAACCTCGTTTGAATGTACTGCTTAAAACTGCACTTAGTTAGAATCGCAAATTTTAGATTCACGGAAATTATACTTTTTTACCTAAATCGCATTGCACCTTAAAAAATATTATAAACCGTAATTGTTTATAATGAGTTTAAAAATTATTAAATATATTACAGGCGCAAATTTATGTTCGAAAGTTAGTAATATTGAAACTTGAATAAAAATGTTTCGTTCGTTCTTCAATTTTTTTTTTAATTACCGATAGTAATAATTAACTATCACAGAAGAATGCAGTACAGAATTAGCTCGATTTCTTAAAAAAAAAATAATAATGAATCAAATTCCATAAAAAAAGAAATTCAAAACGAAAACTTTTTTAGGTAAAATGTTACGAGTCAGTACATCTTAATGATATTACGTATGTCATGGAATGCATAATAACTATAGAATAATTATTATAACCGAGGTAAATCGAATGTAATACAATAATAACAGCAGTCGAAGTAAATTAAACTTAATTATCGCAATTAAACTTCTTATAGTAAAAAGACAGTAACATTAATGCTATGCCTTTGCGCAAGTCAATTAAAAATCAATAAAAATATTGAATATAGAGAGTAGGGCGCAAGTACTCAGATGCGCAGACACCCGGTATATTACCTCAAATATTCACAAATTAATTTCAAAACGAGAAATATTCTTCTTAAAATTAATATTATAACGTCTCAAAATACCAATTAAAACTGGTAGGCATATTTTTCCATAAATTGAAAACACCTTTACGGAAGCAAAATTAACAGCAGTCAATCGAACGCAATACCAGAAACGTGTTTCACAAAACTGTTAGTTGCGAAACGTTAATCGTTTGCTAACAACAGCTGAACGCAATACCAGGAACGTGTTTCGCAAAACTGTTAATTGGGAAACGTTAATCATTTGTTAACAGCAGCTGAACGCAATACTCAATTTCTAATAAATAGTCAATTTGTTTTTAACCTATTCATTTTCTTGGAAATTAAATTTTAATCCAGTTCAGAGTTTCGGATAACTTAGACTAAAATAACGATGTTAACGAGTTTTTTTCTTCAACTTGTCTTAAGCCTGACCGCCTTGAATAACGTCCTGGGGCAGAGCGAGTGCGAGAAGCCCGCCACTCCTTTCGACTCCATCTCCGATGCCATTCAATACTACTGCCAAAACAATATTCCAACCGACAAATGTAAATACCGTAACTATATGCTATCATTTAATTTTTTTTTACCGGTTTTAATAATTCTAACTTCAGCACACAATTCACGAGCAAGTAGATTCTTAAAAGGGGATTACCGGTATTTCGCTCCTTCGATGGTCTTATTACAGTTTAATATGCTTTTAGAAGTGTTTAGTTTGAGATTTCTTGCTATTTAAGTGAAATTTCTGGAAACATAATTATGTTAAAAAATATATTTATATTAAGAATTTAATAGAAATTTTTATTGCTCAGTTATAGAACAAATTTTCAAATGCTGAACAATTTACTCCATCAACATTATAGTCAATTTAATCTGTCTTCCTTAAAGTTGCCCGTCGCTGTGTAAATTGAGTAAAAGAGCAAATTCTAAAGCTTGGTTTGGTTTTCTTAGAGTTTATTTTGTATTTGTTGATTTTAATTTATCTTTATTAAATCTAGTTTAATTTAGAAAATATTTTTTACTTTTAAAATAGTTAATGTAAGCTGCTTACTTGAGAGTTGTCCTGCACTGTGTGGCGTGTGCCCTTTATTCTGCAACGGAAGCGTAAATCAGGAGGCTCTGAACAACGCTGTGTCCATCCTCAACTTGTGTATTAGTCAGGATAGACTTATTTGCGGCATCAACATGACGCACCATCCATTGGCCCAAATAGGTTGGACCACCAAAGAGTTGATACCGGATTGCCAGGTCAACGGGAGCGTCTACCTTAACCCTGGAACAGGATTCCTCAATAACGTTTCTAAAGCAAAATTCTGCGTGAAGCACAACGACGATCCAAACGGCCCTATAACCTTGGTCATCCGAGTGAGCGACATTACTAGCGAGGCCCACTACAACTGCGATTTCGCCGTAAGCCCAAAAACACTCCTCCACTCTTCCATATGTGCAGTACCACTCTTTAAACTTTTTTTCTCCATATTCGGAATAACACCTAGCTCAAACTCTCTCAACTTCCCCAACATGATCAGCTCCTATCAACTCGATGCCAATTCTACCGTCTCTATCGACCCATCCGCTAAACCATTTAACATCCACATCTCGAATTATGAGTTTGGACTCAACGGAACTTTCTCCAACTTCGTCAACCGGAAGGGAGTGGCTCTCGATAAGAACATAGTAAAGCTGTTTAATCAAGGGATGAATTGTTTTTTCCAAGATTCAAACATTGCTACCACCATCATCTATTTCTTGTCCTCATACGCAGCCCTCGGCTTGCAAGCCGCTCAACTAAACTGCCCTTAAGTACAAGTTTAAACAACAGAACCGTAAATTTTATTTGTATTAACGTTTGAATTTAATTAGATAATAAATATCAAATACAGTATAAGCAAAAATACCTCAAAGGATTAAACGACAATTTATTCGCTAAAAAGTAAAAGTCTTTTCACTAAAAAAAAAACAAAATTTTTCCACTTAGTAAAAAATTTTCTGTCTCCATATTGGCAAAGATTGTCCAAAAAAAGATGTTTAGAAAATAATAAGAATTATCAAACTTGCTAAATGTGTAGCCCTGCCGCAGTGACCTCACTTAGCCTACCTAGAAATCCACTAATGTTATCACGAAAGGCCCAAGCAAGATTGAACACCATCATTCTGTTGTATCGAATCTTATTAAAACTTCCAAAAAAAAATCTTTTCGCTAATTTAATATTCAAAGACCATCGAGGCCATCCGACGAAATTTGCCGAAAAGCAATGAAGGAGGAGCTAAGAAAAAAAATTCGATCAATAATAATTATTTAAACGTCATAAAGATAAGCAACGAAACAAATTTCTATTAATAAACTGCCTGAAATATGGCTCAAGGTTGACAGATAACTCAGCACTCTGCTATTCAATTTTGCCCTTGATATTTGTACATTCGATATTAATCTTTCGTCGTAAATTTAACGCGAAAAAGAACTCTACCACAGTCTTCTTTGACGGTCTCGTATTAAGAAAGTATAATAAATTTGCCAAAAAATGGAATATGAATTCTATTTGGTTAACGCATTCGCCGATACTCTAAGCGCTGGAAACGGAGCGGGAGTTTGCCTCATCAAATCACAACAGGTGACGAAAAATCCGTTTGGGGCAATAACAACTTAAATACAAAAATATAAACTGTTAACTACAAAATCAATCAAATTAACAATGCTAAAATTTTAGTTCTACAAGGTGCCGCATTAATTTTTTTTAAATTGTAACAGAGTGAAGTTTCGGATGTTTTAAAACAAAAACTAGCTGCTGAAATCAATTTATCCGAAGTAGCTTTTGTAACGTCGTATACTGAGGAAAGCAACTTTCAAACAGGTACAGCCAATGCTTACTACATTGCCATTGGCAATAAAATAATTATTAAAATACAATTCTATTTGACTAGAGTCTCGCTTCGGTCTCCGGTGGTTCACTCCGGCCACGGAGGTTCCCCTCTGCGGGCACGCAACTCTAGCCACAGGGGCTGCGCTCTTCTATAATGTTGGTAAAAACATCTACTTAAATGTATTCGCTAGTAATTTTTATCTTTATACCTACTAGTCAAATCAAGTTGTTGCGTTTATAATTACCGTACTTAATATGCAATTTAAAAAAAATTCAAAACGCTTTGTATAGATTTTCAAACTAATGTGATGCTATCTAAATGCTTCAAACGCAGGTAATAAAAACGAAAAAATAACTTTCGACACGCTAAGTGGCCCACTGACGGTTGAGAAATTAGAAAAAGATCAGCTCATCCGAATGACATTACCTTGGAGAGATTCAACTCCATATGTAAGATCATTGTAACGTTCTCTTAACTCGCTAATAATAAGCGGCTACTCTTTTCCAGATTGGCCAAGATTTGCAGCAATTAGTCAAAGTAAATAAAAACAAAACTTTGACGCTTTAATCGATTTTCAAAACATTTTTTTTTTTTTATATTTGATTTGTAGAGTGTGGTCGGCGACTTGCCAGTAAAAGAGGTTCGTTTGAGTTCTGTAGCTCGCATGCCGTTAATTCGCTTAGATGACAGCGTCACTCGGTAAGTAAACATTCGATTGAAAGAGAATAATTATTAATAAGAGTGAACGCAATTATTAGCGAACAATTTGAGAGCTTTAATCCCGTGGGAGCTGAAGTATTGAAGTCTACAACGCTGCAACCTATCGTGCTTATCGTCACTTTAAAAGGCAGTGCTTCCAAAGGATTCATCGACCGCCACGGAATTGCTTACGATTTCGTTTCTCGTGTTTTCGCTCCTTGGGTAGGCGTCGACGAAGACCCTGTTTGCGGATCTGCGCACGGCGTCCTCGGACCCTACTGGGCAGCAGCTTTAAACAAACAAAAATTATACGGTACGCTAACTTAAAACTCGTAAACATTGCATTGTCTACTTTGCTCTTGGTTGTCGCTTATTGACCGACCTAACTCAGGTTTGTAGCGACAGTGGGGATTTACAGAGCTAGAACCACCCATCCAACTACTTGCCAGGTTTTGTGTAGATAATTGTTAGTGATCTTAAGTTTTAAAAAAGCATAAATATTATTGTTATTACTTATTTCAAGAAGTTGTGTTGAAAATCACTCCAACCAAGTGCTACTATCCTAAAATTTACATTTGAATAATTAGGTCAATTACTAATGATAATTTTATTCACAGCCTGCCAAAGCTCGAAACGTCGTGGAGAGGTGTGGATTGAAACAGACAAACCAGGAAATAGTGTTATTATCTCGGGAAAATTTTATACTTACCTTAAAGGAACAATAAAAATCCAATAAGGTAAGGAAAAACGGATTAAAATATAAATGTTAAAAACATTATTTAAAATTTTGAAAAATACCATCAACGTATAATTAATACTGTAGGCCTACACTGTATTACAAAAGAAAATTTACTATAAATGCCAATAATACTATGTACTATAACATGTACTAATAACATGGTACTAGGTTCTATTAAAAATCTAAAGCAATAACAATTTCATTTTTTTTTTTCTAAATCGTTTTATTTTCAACTACCGGTACCGATTTTGGAAGTTTTTGATAATAAAAATTTAAAGGCGACATGTAGAAACCGTCATCTTTAAAATTTTGGACTGTCACATTTGTACCGGTAATAAAATTGTCATATTGATCATAATTTCATTAGGATAATAAAAGTTCAATCGGTCTTTCTCCCTCCCCTACCCATTGGCGAATTTGAATCTATTGTAATTAATATTCCACCGAAAAATGCCAGAAATGTCGTTAAAAACGATGGAAGATGAGCTTGAATAAAAACAAATCGGTTTATTACAAACATATAAATATAAGTAAAAGAATCTTACTGTTTTTCTATTAATAAAGCGGGTGAGATGTAGTTCAAGGTTGGTAGGCATATTCGATTTTGCTCTTGAAACTTGAACATTCAGACATTCGATATTCGTTTTTCATTGCCAGTTAGTCGCAACGTTGGCACACTCTTCTTGGACGATCGGTTATTAAGAAAAGAAAATTATTTTCCAAAATAATGGAGTTTGAATTCTACTTGATCAACGCATTCACCGACACTGCATACGGTGGAAACGGAGCGGGCGTTTGTCTCCTCAATTCACAACAGGTACCGTATCACACTACAAAAATTAATTTTTTTAAAGCCCCCGTTTTATAATCAACTACGGTATTATAAAAATTAATTGAAAACAATTGCTTTGTGAACATATTTTTTTTGGTTTCTATTAATGTAGGAAATTTCTCCGTAAAAAACCTTAAATATCGATCTAAAACTTGCCAATACAGAAGTTGAAAGTTATGGGCGAATGAAATCTTGAATAAATTTCATTAGCTACCAAATAAATTAAATGGCGCGATTAAATATCGCAGATATTATATTATACGAAGCAAAAAAAAATTGTGCCACATATAATTTTTTTTTTTAAAATGCAACAGGGAGAAGTTTCAGATGTCTTAAAACAAAAACTAGCTGCCGAAATAAAATTGTCCGAAACAGCCTTTGTAACTTCATATACTGAGCAAAGCAACTTCCAAACAGGTCAAGTCTCAAAACCACTGACATATGAAACTTCCATAAAATATTAATATACTGTACCATACATTCGATTTGGTTAGAGTCCCGTTTCGGCCTACGATGGTTCACTCCAGCCACTGAGATTATTTTGTGCGGGCACGCAACTCTAGCCACAGCGGCCGCGCTCTTCTTTCACGTTGGTATAAAATCTACTCAGCCTAAATATATTAACTAGTAATTACATCTTTAAACCTACTAATCAAATGATCATCAAGGTAATGAAAACGAAAAGATAGTTTTCGATACATTAAGTGGTCCATTGACGGTCGAAAAATTAAAAAAAGATAGACTCATCCGGATGACATTTCCTTGGAGAGATACAACTCCAACTGTAAGGTCTTTGTAACGTTTTCTCAACTCATTAGTAATAAACGACTACTCTTTTTTCTAGACTGGCCACGACGTGCAGCAATTAGTCAAAGTAAATGAAAGCAAAACCTCGTCACTTTAATCGAATTTGAAAACATTTTCATTATCAAATATTATTTTTAGAGTGTGGTCGGCGAATTGCCAGTGCGAGAAGTTCGTTTGAGTCCTACTGCTCTCATGCCCATTATTCGCTTAGACGACAGCGTAACTAGGTAAACTAAGTGACTGAGAGTTAATTACAATGGCTGACAATTATTAATAAGAGCGAACGAATTTAGCGAAGAGTTCGAGAATTTTAAGCCCGTGCCAGCTGAGTTATTAAAGTCCACAACGTTGCAACTTATCGGTGTTATCGTCACTTTAAAAGGCAGTACTGCGAAAGGATTCATTGACCGTCACGGAAATGCGTACGATTTTGTTTCTCGAGTTTTCGCTCCTTGGATAGGTGTCGATGAGGACCCTGTCTGCGGGTCTGCGCACGCCGTCCTAGCGCCCTACTGGGCAGCAGCTTTAAACAAACAAAAATTATACGGTAAACAAATTTACTACTAACTGTAATTTTTACAAATTTTACAATTGAGTGAAAGCTATTCGCCGTTGGTTATTACTGTAGTTTGATTTTGTAGTAAATAATTTTTTTAAACCAAAATAGCATGTCAAAGTTTGCAACGTCGTGGAGAGCTGTGGCTTGAAATAAATAAACCGGAAAATAATGTTATCATCTCGGGAAAATTCTTCACCTACCTAAAAGGAACAGTACTAATCCAATGATAACCATACAAATTAAATTCCGTAACCTATGGTTTCATTAATTATTAGGGTAAAATAAACTACTAAACTATGGCTTTTTTCAATATTATTTTGTATAACTTTGAAACTGTGACGTTCAATGGTTAGATCGGTTGCCTAATTTGAAAAAATATATACAATGATTTTGTGGTCGGTTGCCAATTACCCCAATTACTAGGCTTTAATTCTGTTCATGAAAATATTGTTATTAGTGCCATTTGTTTTCTTCAATAAAATTTCTTCAAACGTTTTTCACTAAACATTTGTCTTTATTTAAATTTTGAGCATTTCAAAATTAACTGCAAATAATTTAAATAACTTGTTTTTAAACATTTAATTTATTTATTTAATCAAAATTATTAGCAGAAAATATACGGTAATGCAACTGTATCAAATTACTAAGTTTTTTCCATTTGGTCTTGAAATCAAGCATTAATTAATATTGGAAAACTTATTTAATTATTTTATAGTGATTACAACTAAATAAATTTATTCTTACAAATAATAAATAGACAAGATTCAAAGTCTGATTTCCCCCCTCCTGTCATACTGTCACTGATAACGTTTTTTCTTTCATTTAAAAAAATTGACTTGATAATAAACTTCTAAAAGGTTTTAATGTACTTTCGTTGCACGTATCATAAGTTTGAGATTGAAAAAATAATCTTGTTTGTTGCTACATGTATTTTTGTCTTATCGCGTTTGCTAGGGACAATTATTCGGTTGATTAGGATAATCGCGAGTACTTATTCTGCTGTCATCCATTCTACTACTGTACGTCAGGTTTTTTATTGTTTTTGAGCAAGAATAAAATGTTGTACGATAAAACGTACGTGGAATTTTATAATGGTCATCGAATGCCAATTGTTGGATTGGGAACGTGGCAGGTAAATTATCAATAATTTTAATAAACCTTTACTCACAAATTTAACACTAGGAATTATGTTAAGGGTATATAAGCTACAATACGTAATAAATTAATTTTACTAAAAAAAAAATAATTAAAGTAAAGGCCGTAATTTACCATAGGTAATACACTGGGGTTACGTTACGTTTATTCGATCACAAATTTAATTATTCATTTTGTAGGGCTTAGCTAATGAAGTGAAAGCCGCGGTGAAAACTGCTCTAGAACTCGGTTATCGACATATTGACACGGCTTTCGCTTACACCAATGAAAAAGCGATCGGAGAAGCATTAAAAGAGGTTTTTGCTAAAGGAAAAATTAGACGTGAAGATGTTTTCATCGTCACAAAGGTTAAGTTTTTCCGGGATAAAACTGATAGAGAAACATGCTTAAATTATTTTTAATTTTCTCGATCTCTTTATAATAATATAGTTGCCACCAAATGCGCTTCGAGCGGGAGACGTTAAAAGATTTTTAAAAATGTCATTAGAAAATCTCCAATTAGATTATGTTGACTTATATTTGGTTCACACGATGGTTGGATTTCAAAACGTGAAAGACGAAGACAGCTTTCCCAAAGATCCAGATGGAAATTTTTTAGTCGATAACACTACTGACTTGGTCGCCATATGGAAGGTGCACACTGTTGTTTTATTCTTAATCAAACAATTCACAATGTTAAAACGTTAATTTTTTGCTATTATTTTATTGACCGTAATTTTTTTTTTTTAAGGCGATGGAACAAATGGTAAATCTTGGTATGGCAAAATCCATCGGGATTTCCAATTGGGCGACGACGCAAATTCAACGAATTTTAGATATTTGTAAAATTAAGCCAGCAAATATACAAGTAGAATGCAATATTTACATGCAGGAAAATTATTTGCACGAATATTGCATCAAAAATGGAATTACGATGTGCGCTTACGCTCCGATCGGTTCTCCTGGATTTGCCGCAATGTTAGCCCAAATGTCTGGAGAAAAGTCAGTCGTTTTGTTTTGCTAATTAATGTTTGGGAATTTATTTGCGATTAATTTTCGATTAGAGTGGAATTACCAAATTTGATGGCTGATCCTACTGTGGTTCGCTTAGCCGAAAAATACCAGAAAGACCCCGCTCAAGTAATAGATTTTCCTTCATTTAGCTAAACTTCCTCCCTATTAGTTAATTCTATGATTGTGTAAAAAAATTATATTCTATTAGATATTGTTGAAGTTTATAATGCAGCGTGGGATAGCTGTTATTCCTAAAAGTGTCAATCCGCAACGCATCAAATCAAATTTTAACGTATATTAATGCCACTTTTGCAATCGGATTAACTAATTAGATAAATTATTATTGTGCATTAATTTTTTTTCCCCCTACAGGTGTTTGATTTTAAAATAAGCGCTGATGATATGAAAGCTTTGAAAGCATTGGATAGACGCTTGAGAATGTTTAATTTAGACTTTATGAAGGGGTATATTCAATTATTTGATTTTCGTAAAATATAAAATTAGGTATTCTAAGTTTTATTTTATTAAATTTCAGCGTTGAAAATCATCCAGAATATCACGAAGTTTTAGCGGAAGATGAAAGAATTAAAAATCTTTAAAACAACTGCTTAAAAACTGATTGCCGTATACTGTATACTCGTACATTGAAAAATGTTGAAAAAGTAATAATAATAATTATAATTTCAAAAAAAAAATAATAATAATAATAATGATCATGAAATTCATTAAAAGCCTAATTAACATTTACGTATTTTACAATTTCAATCTTCAAAGATCTTTTTTGCTGTGACCACATTCGGTATTATTATTATTATTCTGCTACATCAAATAATTTAATTTTTTTACAAACATTTTAAATAATTCTGGATGTTGCCGGTTTTGAAAATCATATAAAAGCAATACTAGTACATATACAGTAGTTTCAAAATTGACTAAATCCAAATACCGGTACAGTAATTATTATAAAATTAACCAACGAGAATTAATGTTAGCAAGTGCGTGGTTTAGACTGGTTCTTTACACCGGCGAGCCGAAGCACGGCTACGTGTCCGAATTTGTCTGAAGAAATATTTTTAACACTTTTGATGAGTAAATAATATGTTAAAATGAAAGAAATTGACGATATTTTAAAATTAAGAACATTTTTTTCCACTATTTTCCATCACCCTTGTTTAAATATATTTTTTTGCAATACGATTTTGATGTGCATTTAAATACAGTGCACTGTATTTGTTTTATACACAAACTTAACTAAAAGTGCATATCAAGCATAAGCACAAAAGCTAAGATTAACCTCAGCTTCTCCATCTCTTAAGCCAACAAAAATAAACCCAAACAAAAACGAATCTATAAAACTTTACGAAATATTTTGACCCTTCTTACATTTTAAAAAAATCAACGAGACAAAAAAAAACTTAAAAGTTATCTAGCTCCAATGGCGTATAAACAAATCATTACATGAAAAATAATAAACACATCAATATACAGATGTAGAAACTTTTGAATCGTCGACCAACACCGATTCCAAAACAAAAAAATTGATGACCCAGCTGAAATAATATCGCGCAACCAAAGCAGCAATGCTTTTTGGTGAAGTG
>JAQGAZ010000975.1:0-39759 GCA_034692225.1 Polydesmus complanatus
AGGGACCGGAGAAAAAGCGCGTAAAAAGCGGGATAGCGCTATATCCGGGAGCGTTGTATACGAGTTTTACTGTATTTTATTTTTAACCCTTTATTTTAGATTTCTTTTTTTTGGTAACAACAACGTAATTTATTGTAAAAATGAGGATTGCCTAAACCGAGATTATCGTTACTGTATGTCTACTCTTTACTTCAGCTCTAAGAACGCTTTAGAAAATCAAGGCACGCCCTAATCGATGTCAATTTTTGTTATCACGATAACATAATTCAAAATAACAACAATAAAAAATTTGTTAAAATAAAAAATATTTCATAAAACTTTTAATTACCCGGTATTGTAAATCAGCTCTCTCACAATTAAATCGAGCTTTTTCCGATCTAATGATAAAACTTCCCTTTATTGTTCAACCTCTCTCCCCCTAAATAATTAAAACGCTTTTAATAATTCAACAAACTCCCTCTCGATTAATGCGTCATCGATAGAGGCTTAAAAATGTTTCTATTAAAAGTTATTAAAGATGCATTAAATTTTAATGGGTTGACTTTATATCTAGTTTATATTCTATATTTTTATTTCTTTCTTTCTTTTTTAAATTATAGGTATAGAATAACCGCACTTTATTACGAGTGCGTGTGCATTATTTATTGATCGTAAATTTTATAAAAATATATAAAATAGATCACAATTTACCACCATTATTAGCTCTCAATAAAATTAAACCACAGCGCTCAAAAATGCTGCTTCGGACAATATGCGAAACTCATTAAAATTAATTAACAAAAAGAGACGACGAAACAAATAGCTATCAACGGTTATAAATAACCGTGTTTAACCTATATGTAGGCCGTTCACAAACCGCTACACCAAATCCTACACGTAATCATCATAATAATAATAATATTATACCAGCCTCTACAGATATATTGCGCGTCAATGTTACTGCAATTACAGCCTAATACAACATGGCTATAATGCAGATGAATAAGATTGGGTAAAGTTTAGCTCCTACTGTATGCATGTACAAATGACTCGAAAAACCAGACGCAATTTGCTAAATGAAAATAAATGAACACTAATTTACTATAATGTTTACTTAACTTTTACGAATGAAAAATTGACTTAGAAATTGGAAAGCTCCAACATCTATTGCTGTTGCAAAGTTAATGATGATGGTTAACGCATCCATTGTAAAACTTCGACAAAACCAATAGAAACGCAAACACCAGCGTCTGACTATTAGTGTCATCGTAACGATCGTGGTCTCAAGACTTTAACGGCAAAAACAAACGACTCTATCGGTCAGCCAAATATTTTTAAACGAAAAAATAAATAAATAAATCTCCAATGTTTTACGAAGGCCATTTCCTCAATTTAAGTTAATTGGAATTTTTAATTAATTATAACGCCTAGTCTACCGAGCAATTTATATTGTCAGAAGCAAGAAAAACAAACAACTTTAACCCTTTTCAGTTTCACTAAGAAGATAAAATAGATTGCGCAGCACCGTTAGAAGACTTTAAAATTTTTTTTTCATTAAATATGTGACGTCATTGTTAAGTGTTTTAAATCTAAAATAATAGGTGCAAAATCGTGCTTACATATTTTAAGTTCCCTAATATTTTTTGTTATTATTATTGATGATCAGTCATCCGAATCAAACGCTTTTATTTTGCGTCATTTGGCTTCAAAAAGCAATGACGTCAAAATAACGCAAAATATTTATAGGGCCTTAAAAAATGAGTGTACATGTACTCGTTTTATAAACATTTTTTTTTATATTAAACTACATTACCAGTATATCAAATTAAATATTTTCATACCAATAATAATTTTAAAGATGAGAAAATTCAATGGCAAAAATAATCTTGAAGAAAATAATCAAGAAATGTAAAAGTTGACTCTTCAATGCGCATTGTACAATAATTAAAATAATTTAATAATTGGACAACGGTTTCCCAAACTTTTGTAAAAGCATCCAAAAAACCCCTATTCGCTTTATACGAAAAAGATATACTAAGTATTATCTTAAGGTGTCACTTTGCATTCTCAGCCAGCTTTGGGCGAACGCGAACACCCTCATGATAGACGAACGAAAAGCCAGCTTAGTCGGCAAATAAAAGCCTGATCGGAAAGAGATCTTCTTTTAATCAAATTGCTTTCGTGTCGAGTATTTCATTCTACGTCGGCGATATCAAAATCATCTTTTCGGTTTCATCTCCATTTCTGGTGTCCTTCAGCTTTTTCGGCGATGACTATTCAGAGTCCATCGCCGACGATCAGTGAGATGAAACGGAGAGGAGCGGGAAGAAGAAAATGAAGAAGAAAAAAAAACATAGAAATAAAATCTTCGGCCTGTCACATCTAATCACCTCTGCACTTCAAAGATATATTTCATAAGAAAAAGGACAAAACAAAAGCATCTCCGATGTCGTCTTCTAATAAATCTCGTCAACGTTCGCCACTCCCATTCGCGCGTGTACTCTGGACACTTAAGACGAAAAGTCTTATCAGTGTTTGGTCGTTAAGAGATTATAGCTCGACCATCCGCAACTTAATTGGAGTCGGTTACGGCACGGCCAATCCAAAAACAATGATGAGCTAAGAAGTGGAGAGTTGACAGCGCGGCGGGATCAGAAAGAAAAATAAAATAAAATAATCCCCCTTAGATCGATTGATAGAGCTAGCAGTCAAAAAGAATTTACAAAGTTAAGGTTGGAAGTATAATATAATCCGATACTAATGACAAATTTTATCTCACTTTTGAAATTGAATTAAAAAATTGTGGAATTAACTGAAATAAATACTGCACTGTACAGTGAAACCTCTGTACCCGAAACCACCCTGGGACTGACTAAATATGGTCCTCAAGTAGACCGCTGTTCTGTTAAAATAAATATTTTTTTGCTATTAAAAAAGTTTAATGTTATAATTTTCACAGCATTCAAAATGTTGACTCTCTAAATCACCGCCTTTGTGTGGGCAGTAGGCCCTATGCTATTGCGCAGCATTACGATGGTAATGAAATTCACGAGAGAACACATTACAAGATTGTAGGCCTACACTGTAAAAGCAAATTTTTTTAAAATCCAAAATTTCAAAATTTAATTTTTTTAATGACTTAAGAAACCAAGATTTAGGTTACATTAAATTTAAGTTAACCGAGATCAGCGGTAGCAATGAAATATTAGAAATGTCGATCTCTTTCCAATTACCCAGGAATTTCTTAAAAGGGGTACAGTAAGGAAAAATGCAAGCGCGAAATGAAAACTTGTTTAATGAATTTTTCTTTAACGATAAGATTAATTACACGAAGAAATGAAAAGAATGTTTTAAAAGTTGAGATATTGTCAACAATAACGCAGAAACTGAATAATACGTTAAAGTTCTACCTTTACTCGTACATGTACTGTATATAACTTTTTATAAAGAAAAAAGTCATTAAGCTGTAAATCTCTTAAAATAATCGCGTGTTTAGAATTTGCTTTCAGTTCTCATATAACGCGTATTTATTTTATGCAAATTCGCTATAATGCAATTGGAGAATTAAGAGCAATTTTTATTTAAAACGAAAGTCATCAAGCGATTTCATCCTCAAAAAGTCTGTATCTTAAAATAAACTTCCAAAATTCGTTAATTAATAACAAAAACCTTCTTCATAGAGAACGTTATAGAGAGTCGTTTAGACTCTACCGGTATCTGCGCGCAGCTAGGATAATTCAAATCAATTTTTTTTCTCCCTTTCGTTTTTTAATATTATCACGTTCAGGATTTCTCATAATAGTATAATAGATGTATAAATTTGCGAAAGTTTATTGTTTATGCTTAATATTATTTTTATATACGCCCTTTGTTTTAGGATTATAATTCCATTCTCTGGTTTTATCCAACGATAAGAACGCCATTATTTTGTTGATTGAAAATTTTATTTTATAATGCCATTATTTGCACCAATAGAACTGGTGAAACCTGTGGTTTTCTTGGCAATGATATAATATTTAACGCAAATAATAACTTATGAAGAAAAGAAGGGCAAATACCGGTTGTAGAATGCCGTGATTGTAAATATGAATGTTTGCTGGGATAGAATAATTATTGTCGAAAATCGATGAGAAGAAAATACAAAATACCCTATTGTCAAATAAGTAAAACTTTTGTAATTTAGAAGCGGAATACACTGTATATTTTATTAAATTTCTGAATAAATTTAGAGAACTCTGTACAATGCATTCAAAGTGCCTCTACAAGTTCAAAAATGATATGGAGTACTAGAGTAAAAAAAAACCAAATTTATTAAAAAACAATTGTCTAATAAAGCTATATTGTTTAGTAAAATAAAGGCTGAGGCTCTGGGGGAAAAAACAACTAAACTCTTTTGTGACCGAGTACCAATAATATTAAAAAGCTAAACGACAACTTCATCTTTAAAGATGCCAAATTAATAATTCTTTCAAAATTTCTCAACCCGCGTTCCCCGGCGGCGCAATTGGTTAGCGCACGGTACTTATAGAGGAATAATCGTTTCTAAAAGTTAAGAGATGCCGGGGTTGTGGGTTCGCGCCCCACCTGGGGAATTTCGCTTTTTTATCGCTTACATTTTAAAGTGGATGATGTTAATAAACTTAACATGCAGCTTGCGCGCGCCCAAGCGTTACGAAACAAGTCAAAGGGAAAAATAAAATTTTTAATTAACGCGCGAAACGAAAAGTTCATTCCACAACTGATCAACATCATGCATGGAAAAGAAACGTTTTGGTGAATTAAATTCGATCGAATTTGATAAGCTTATTAGGAATTCACACAGCCCAGGGTTTTTTTTCTCGCCTACCTCAACAAAACCTCCGATAATGAAGTTTGCGGTGAGGAGTGAAGGAGAGAGATCCCGAGCTGTAATAATCATCCGCGAATGATACTCCCTCCGCCCAGCTCCAAAATCACAAACTGCGCCTTGATATCTATACAAATCCTAGTAAAAAGAACGAAATGAGTTGTGAATGATAGAAGATGAAGAAAAAAAGTCGTGACAAGCGTGGAAATTCCCTTCTTTTCATCCTCACTGACGACGTCTTTTGTAATATCTAACACAAAGACGTTTCCAGCTCCGACATAACCGCATGCCAACGTTGTTTCACAAATCCTCGGGCTAAATTCCCCTCCTCTTTCTCTCTCTCTCTCCTCCAGCAGCTCGAAACAGCGAGCAAAACGGAATTGATGCAAAAGAAGTCAAAAGATGAAAAACTAAAAAAGCGTCTTAAGAGAAGAAGAAATGATAGAAGATGATGAAAGAATGAGAAGAAAAAGATAGGAAAGGTCAGCGATCTTCAAATTCTTACATGCAATATTGTTTCGTATGAGATGAGAGAGAAGAAAAAGAAACTCCCCACAAGAACATACATTATCGCCCTTTACAATTTCTTTATAAAACATTTTTATATTGTATTAAGTATAAACGATTAAACTACTCGTAGATTATTTATTCAAAAATTTGATATAAAAAAAAAGAAAGCTTTTATATTATTATGCGATGCTTCAACGTTCTGTTTTTACAGTACAGTATCATTTAAATAAATTAAATTTTTATTTTTTACTCTCGTGTTGTGCACTACAAGTAAACTTTTTATGTGCCAGGATATTGAAGGTCGCGAATTTATTTTGGCTCATTTTGGTGTGCCATACACCAAACATTCGTCCACCAACAACCCATGCGTAAAACCGGCTTAAAACCTTTGCTTGACAAACATTCATCTACATTTTAACATTTACGAGTATCAAGGCAAGATACTCGTACATTGTGCAATCATCCGTCCCTAAGTAATGTCTATCTAAAGATTTGCTAAATTTATAGGTTTCAGCAGTAAGCAGAAGCTGCAGCAAGTGTTCAAATTTAATACAGCCTGCTTCTCAAGCTAAAGAAATTGTCTAGAGAACGAGACATAAACTCGATTACATTGTACTCGACACTGCTTTTTTTTTCTAGCTTTCGTAATTTTATGCTCCTCTTTCGTTGTTCAAATACGACCTGTTACTGTTTATTATCGTGTGAAATTAATATTTCTTAAATTGATCCTCAATGCGACGTGCGTTAAGAATAGTCAATTTCATGCACAAAATAGGCCTAATTAGTAATTAGGCTACTGTATGTATATAAATGAATTTTTGCACTTCCAAGACATTAAATACAATAACATAAAATCTCGGGAAAAAAATTTATTTGAGGTACCGGTACTGTAAAATCGTTTTTAAAAAAGTTTAAAATTCTTTTGATGAAAATTTTTGAAGGAGCTCAAATTATAATTTTAATAGCACTTAGTACATTTTTTTGGGGGGGAGGGGGGCGGGAAGGGGGTGAAGTGCTGTGAATCCGCCGTTAATTAGCCTTATTTATTTTACTTTTATTTCGTCTAAGGAACAATATACTGTACTGTCTTAATCAATTATTAAGAATTAAATTAATAACAAGAAACCGAAATAGACCTCGGCAACTCAATAAATAAACAAGAAGCAAACGATATTAATCACAAATCATAACAAAGTGCGCAAGTAAGTATAACAAGTGAATAAATTAACTAAGTTACGGATTCCAAAGTGTTGGCAAATAAGTGAAAACAGGGTCTAAATATTAAAAATCGAACTTAAACTCTAAAGAACTTGTACATGTAGGCCTATATTAATACCGGTATATGACGTTAATTTTAAGTCTAAAGCCGGCTTCCCACGGCCTGTGGTTTGGCGAACTTCTACGAAACCCCGTAAAGCCAAATACGGGTCACAGGATTTGAAATTTTAATAAAATTACCCGTGATATTGCGAGTCTCACTTAGTTTGCCATACAGTACCTCTCGTCGTTGGCTTGGGAGCGGGTAGTGATTCGACTTTTCCCACAAAATGTCGGTAAATGGCGATCAAAGGGTTTTGGCTTGATGCATGACCATCCTGTTTTCAACCCCCTAAAGCAAAAATATGACAGAAGGTGATTTTTGGACATAGCGGTGTAAATTTCCTAATTTATGACCAATTTTAATTTATTTTGGTTCATTAGCATTCGTATGAAGTTAAATTCAATTTCTGATACTGTATACTCTTTAAGATTTATGAAATATACATTTTAAATAATTCGTAGAAGTAAAAAGCTTTAAGGGGTTTTCGTAGAAGTTCGCCAAACCACAAGCCGTGGGAACCCGCTTTAGAATTTGAGGTATGCAGCACCCAGTAAAGAAAGATTCAGGCGATTGTTTTTATTTTATGTGAACACACACGTTCGCGTACAAACGCACAGCGAAACACTCATCACTGAGTCATCAGTCGCGTTGGCAGCGGCGTTTTAGAGACGCCCTACGCTAGAAATTCAATTGTTCAAAAGGTATCCCTCGATTTACCGGTAATACAAGATAGGGGAAATAACTTTTGCGCCTCACTTGAACTTCACAGTATCAATTGATTTTCCAGAAACAATTCTTAATAAAATTAAAAACTGGTGTTTTAAGATTATAAAATAATTTAAAAAAATAATCATTATTCTCATAAAAATATCAAAACGCGTGATATTTTCTCTTATCAAACTTTATATTGTTAACCTTAAGGTGAGTAGGCCTTTACCAATATTTTAAACCGATCCTAACGCAAGATCGATTTTAGATCGTTAAAAAATCTTTGGTAAATGTCAAAATATGTAAGTAACTAACAGAAACGTTTATTTATTTAATATTTCTGAAATTGTACCAACGCAAGTAGGTTTTTTTATTCTTTTTTAAATTCCATGACAACCAGAAAAAAAATCATTTCAGAACAAATCACGTAAAAACCTCTATAAATATATCAAATAAATTTGATCATTTTTAAAAATGGACCGTAAAATGTCGGATAACTTCAAAGTGTACTGTATAGAAAATTACCGACAAATTATTTATTATCTTTTCATGAGCTGTTCGATCACGTTATTTACGATTCACACGATTTTAGCTTGTATTCCGTACTTTAAGTATAATTTACTGTTATTATAAAAAGTGATAGTTTAATGAATTTAAGGCATCTTTAAATACATGTAGTTTTGAAGTTTACGACGAGGCATCGAGTGAAATGATATGGCCGGTTGAGTTACCCGAGATAACCATCTGTAATAACGTTGTAACAGAGGACGAAACGGTAGGTTGTTAAAAATAAATTAATCTTTAAACAAAAATTTAATTTAAAAAAAAAATCATTTATGCGCAGACCAAGAATACTTTAAGTTTAAGTGACGTATCAACATTAAGTGAGCAAGATCGAGTAAAAGATAACCATTGCAATGTAAAATGTATGTTTCCAGACCGACAAATGGATTGCGAGTAATCAAACTTATTATAATTATCTCTTTTAAATAATAATAAAACACTGAATTAATTTAAAATACCAATTAATTTCTTTTAAAAATTTTACTTAAAGAGAATATTTTAAAAAGCCTTTCAACAACCTCTATTACGGAACATGCAAAACACTTAAAACTACCAAAAATGCAATGGATCCAAAAACCGGCAAGATTTCATTTTTTTTTTTTGTTTTTTTGTTTTTGAAAGTTTTATGCTCAATAATTATTTCACATTTACGTCGTGCTGCAAGTGTAGCAATTTTAATGTGGAACTTTGGCGATGCAAAGTTTGACAGAAATAGCAAACGTGGAAGAGCGTCCAATATTCGACACTCGACCATTGTTGTGGTTCACGAGCACGGAACGGAACCTATTCTAACACCGGAAAACGTCATTCGCGTGGGCAAAGAAAACCAAGTGCAAATCAACGTTAAACAAGTAATTTATCAATTTCTAATTATTCTTGATTTAAAAATGCGTCAAATTCAATTCCATAAGATCAACATTCAACGTAAACGGCAACGATTTGGTCCGACGTGTATTGATAGATTCCAAATGGAAGGTACCGGTCAGATCGCCGGTTCCAGGGCACCGTACATATATTCACACGAAGTTTTGACCATCTCTTAAATTAAAATATAAACATGTTTTTTTTTATTAAATTACTTTTACTAGGCCTGTCTATCATCCTGTTTCCAAAACTTAACTATGAAGTATTGCAAATGCATCATTCCATATCTCTATTTTTCACACAATTGGGGAAAACTTCCTGTTTGTTATTGTAACATTTAAAATTTTTTAAATAAGGTTCCAATATTTTTATTTAAAAAAAAAATTATTTAGCTTGTAATTCAATTCCTCAAGATCAATTAGACCAACTATGCGACTGTCTACCATCGTGCCAGTGAGTTAGATATGAATATCGATTCAATCTTTTTTTTATCATTTTAAAAACGCCTACAATTTGTTATAAAAATGAAAAAAAAAAAAAAATATATAGCCTACAGTAGAAATTATAATATAATAATATTTAAACTTCATCTTAAAATATTATGATTTTTCCTAAATTAAACAAAACTCGGATTTTGTTCGATTTGTCGCACAAACCGAAATTGAGACGACGGTTCATCGGCTATGAATATTAATCTAGCGCCACTTGTAAAAATGTAAATAACGTAATGCTATAAATAATGTAAGCACAACACGTGATATGGCTGAAAATCGGTTTGCGCGACAAATCGAACAAGACCTCCTCCAAAAACCCAAATAATATACCGGGTAATTTAAATTTCAGGGAATCCAAGTACAAAGTTACAGTTAAAGAAGTTGTTGGTGTTTCCTCAAATATGAATTTTATGGTAAATTTAATTTAAAGCGTAGTACGTTCGAGTTTGTTGCTCACATTTATTTTCCCCATTAAGGATACAATTCTTAAAAACCATAAAGAAACTAAAGTATCAAAATATGGGTAATAATAACCCTTTGTCTAATAAAATTCAATTAGATTGCAAAATCATTTCAAATAAATTATTATTAGTAGTACAACCAAGGTTAAAGGTAAAGAAATTATCGATGATTTCCATCAATGGTCACTTTCTATCAAAACGGAAACTATTGACGTAGAAAACTTACTGCAAAACACCTTAATCGATGTAACTTTTACGATCTAGAATTAACTTCAAATCTAATTTTTGCAAATTCTAAATTTATTTTAGATGACAGTATTTCTTAGCAACTTTGGTGGAATTCTAGGAATATGGTTTGGCTTGTCGGTCATGGCAATAATCGAAGGTATTACAACATTCACCAGAAAGTACAGCGCAATTGCTCTTGGATACATAAAAACGTAAAACCAATATAATCGTAATAATTAAAAAACTGACATTTATTTATTTATTTTTTTAAAAATGATAAACATTTCAATAAAAGAATTGTAAACGCAAGCGACGAGACATCTCCACGAATTGAAAATGCAAACAGTATTCGTATACAATCTCGATTTCCCTAAAATAATTTCTAACCGTCATTTTCTTTGGCTAGCTCCAGAAGAAGAAGAAGAAATCGATTACCAACAATCATCCGTTTCAACCTACAACATATTTCGGGAATTAAAATCGAAATCAAGTGCGTTTTATTGGTCTGTAATTTTTGGGATCGTTTTCTCGTTGGCCATCTCTCAGACGATAGTCCTCATCACCGATTTCTTGCAGTTCAGTTTTTAATATAGTTTTTGGCATTAATAAACCGTTATTTTAAAACAAAAAAAAAAAAAATTCTACAGATGGAAAATAATGGTTAAAGGAGACACCGTTATTAGCCAATACGAAGAATTTCCGTCAGTCACCTTTTGCGATGGACAAAATGTAAGTAAATTGACAAGAACACCGAGCCAACCAACAAATAGGCAACTACTGGGTCTTACGTACCCATTTTTAGAATTTAATTTTAAAATGAGCAATATTAACAATTTTAATTTCACTGACCTTAAAGAACCGAAAGGACAACGATCCTGCAATGGAGGAATTTATAAAAACCTGCAAATACCACTATCGAGATAATATTAAAAATTGCTCTCTGCAAGTGTTTTTATTGAATCTTTATTAAAGCTGTTAAGATATATTTTTTTTTATGTTTTGCATTCTGTTTAGAAATCAAATGGTCACCTTCAATAATAAAAAATTTGGCGATTGCGTGACTTTTAACCCGGGACTTATCAATAAGCCGGACGAATTGAAATTAGATGGTTATAAAATAATAATAGCCTACTTTACAATCAAATGATTAAAATCTATATCATGTTATATAGAACTGATCGTATGGTTAAATTGTCGTTCCAATAATACTGAAGCTTCGATACAATCACAAGTGGGAATGGGTCCAATTCTTTTAATTCACCCCAAAGGAACCCCACCCGTTCTGCGCTCGCAGGAGATTCTTACTATTCAGCCAGGGTCATTTATTAGTTTGATTTACGAAACGGTTTGTTTATTATTATGCTAGCATTATTTATATTTAACAAAATTTAATCTGCTTTCATTATGATTTGTAGACAGTTTATAAGCGATTGAAAGCGCCTCATGAAACCAACTGCGTAGATGAATACGATGAAGAGTACCGGAAGAAAGTTATTTACGAGGAAGACGATCGGAAATACATTTACACCAGAGATGTAAAATGTTTTTTTTTCTTAAATACTCGTATAATATAATAATAATAATAAAAAAAAAATTAGGCTTGTGTTGACGGCTGCTTTCAAAATTTGACCGTTACCAACAAGTATTGCCAAGACTGCTATTTAGCCGAACTTTTGGGGCGATTAAAGGTATCTCAGGGTACCAAATGCATATCATGTAATTTAATATAAAATTCAGAAAATCACGCTAAAGTTATTACTTTGTCAAAACAAACGTTTTCTTTTCTTATTTTTAAATAATTAAATAAACACCGGACCACCGGTAGTAGCTATTATAGCTACGTCGTAGTACGTCCAATTTATGTTTTGCCTGCTAATTAAAAGTTAAATATTTATGCAGTCAAACATGTTCTCAACTTTAATGTAAACTTAAAATATAAACTCAAATATTACTTTTATACAAGTACATCACTTTAGCGTCTCAATATTGTGGTCTTGCATGCAACATTAAAAAAATAATAATAATAACTTCTGGTCTTAAATTTTCAAGATTGTCCCTATATTAACGTTAAAGATATAGATAAAACATGCGGATGTCGGCAACCGTGCAGGTAAATTACTCCCTTTTTCCTCTCTCCCCCAAGTTACAATAACTTGCTGAAATAAAATAACCAACTGTTTGTTCTTAGAAGCGTCAGCCATAAAGTCAAAATTATTCAAGAGAGACCGCTCAACAAATATAATCACACATTACAAGTTGAATTAAAAAAATTAGAAGAAATTTCCTTTGATGAAATAAGGAGGCGTATCTTTAATTTCCAGTAACAATTTAAATTCTCGACCAATTCAAAATTTCTCGTTTAATTAATATGAACTTTTTTTAAGGTATCGCGAAGGCTCTTGTGGGTTCATTCTTCGTCCCAATCCTTTTCAATACACAGTTTTCGAAGAACAAGATAAAACTGACGTACTGTATAGAATAATACGTATTTTAATAAAAACAAAATTAAAATCAACTACATGTGCATAGAATGCATAAATTATTGTGTTTTTTTTTTCTTTTTAATTATTTAGTTTCTATCTCTGATGTCCTCGATCGGTGGAACTTTCGGCTTATGGATCGGTTTATCGTTTGTCTCTTTGATTGAGCTTATTCACACCTTAGTTAATGATGTCACAGCAATTGTTAAGTCTCGTAACGCCCATCAGCAGTAAAAAAAATTCGCGTGAGTTACCTTTAAACCCCAATTTATCAAATTTGTATTATTGTTCACCGTTTATTTCACTAATACAGGATCAGTATCGATTATCCGAGTAGGAATATATTTTTGAATTGATGTAAATAGAAAAATAAATAAATTCCAAACTCTGTCGACATAAGAAGTGGCTATAAACGAGGGAAAAAGCTTATCGGCAAAATCTCTATTAAACTTATACTGTAATTATGTAACCTACTGTACTTACATTTCCCAGCAAATTAAGTATCCAAAGTTTAACTAAATCACCACCTCAAACTCTTTTTTCAAAATTAATTAAAATATTAAAACAAAATTAATTTTAATTCTAAATTTTGATAACTCAAAAAATTGCAGCCTTAGTTTTATTTCCCCCAGTTAATTATTTTGAAGTTATGTTTGTTTTTCAAATTAAGATAAAAAAATGTAGATAAACATTTTTAATAAATTGCAATAAAACCCGTTACATGAAATCTTCAATAATATTTAAAAACATTTAATAAAAACAAATATGCGTTTAACAATTAAATCGTTGACCATTTTACATAATTGTTTACAATTTAGAATAACTGTACTGTATATTATAAAAATACACTAGACTAAACTTAAAATTATTATGCTTAATGTGCCAATATTAAAATATCGGTAATTAAAATGTCGATATACTCTTAATTTTTCACTTTGAAAAAATTGAAATACTGTAAGTGCAGGCTATTTCTAATTTGAAGGTAACATTCTACTGAGTTTAATTTAGCCTGTAAACTTATTTGCCAACACAATAATAATTTAGCGTTAATTATTTTATGTATTTAGCCCTTTTTTTTTTTTGTATGCAGTTAAAATAAAGCAAAAACGTTCTATCAAAACTTCCCTCAAATGTTTTGCAAAAAGATTTTTATTTTAACGATGAATCTATCCATATGTTCGAATACCTAATCTTATCCAGTCAAGTAAAGCAGAACCTCGGTATAACGAAATCCTCAGTAAATGGAGAATTTAATCCGCTCACAGGCAAAAATCTCGGTAAACCTGACAACTATTCCTATTGAAACGAAGCAATGCATCATTTCCTGTTTCCCCCCCATTCTCTTGGTCTCATCAAGCCCATCGTGTTTTGTCACGTGAACCAGTCAAGTGAATGATAGTCGCTGACTCACTGCAGCGTAAACGACAAAATATTATGAACTTCCAAAGAAAAGCTATAAAAATCGAATTTTATTCAATTTAACCTCGTTAAACCGAACAAACATCATACCCTACTCATAATAGTACGGTAATTTTTCAGGAAATCTTCAGCTAGTCTATCGATAGACTTGTAAAATAATACTACTACATCGTCGACTACATAGCATTTGATTGCGAAGCGACGGCGCATATTTGCTAATTTTAACTGATAACAATATAAGGAAAATTGAATTGCGTGGTGAGAAACGCAATATAATTTTATGGTCGCAACGAACCGCGCACGCGAAGCATTAAGTTTATACAAGCTCGTAAAGTGTAAACGACCAATGGATTTCGGCCCGGGCGCGCATACCCCATATAAAAGCGCGCTTATTACCGTTACTCACATAAACACGTGTGTTTACAGGTGTGTGTATCGCTAAACTTTTTTTTTATTATTATTATACCGTAACTCGCGAATAGATCGCGAACATCACGTGTAATTGGCAATAGGATCAAACTTGGAAGATTTTCGAGCAATTTCTAATCCGGTTAACAATTTGTAAACAAACGCGCAACGCAAACAAAACGATCTTCAACACCGTTTTAGAGTTTATAATCGCCATGAGACTAACTAAAAATAATTAAAAATTTCATTAAAAGTTATTAAAAATGTTTTGCAAAATGTTTTGAGACGCTTTATTTTAATTCATCAACAACTAAAAGAATTTTGCTAAAGCCGAAAGCAATTTAACTTTAAAAAAATGTATGTACGGTACCGGTATTTAATCTGAAACTGATTAATCTCTTTATAACGATTTCGGCGCCGCGAAATTCCCAAAAACTAATTAATCGAGTGTAATAGTGATCAGCTACATCGGAGCGGATTGTTTAATTAATATGACGTTTCTTCCGTTATTTTGGGCTATAAAACGTCACGCCTTCGCCGCTTTAACGTCAAACAAAGGCGCTTTCGAATATTCTTAAAGTTGAACAAAAAATCGATATTCGTTTCCGGTAGCGATGTTGAGCAAACTTTTTTCCCTCCCAGCGCCGAAAATCGGTGTGACGTGCACTTAACATAGATTAGGCAGCGTCGTTTTCAGCGGCATAACTTAATGACACGTCCAGATGACGCTCTCGCTAAAGCTGTTGTTAAGTTTTAATCGTATGCACGTCATTGACTATGACTAGGAGCTACACGAGTACACTGTACAAGTACTAGAACGGAACATTCCGTAGTGGAATGATGTATTATAATAGTACGCGTTTCACTTAACAAACAATCCGCGGGAGCGTTTTAAGTGCGTGCACGCGGCTATTGAAGAATTGAGTTGGGGGGAGTGAATTGACAATCGGGTCAACGACTTGTTTGCGTCTTTATAAAATTAATGAACGCGCATTCAGATTCAGCGGCGATTACGCGTCGGATGCCAAACAAACAACTTGAATCACTGACATAACCCGATGTCGTTTCCTTAAAAAATAGTCCTACACGTATTATACACAATTGCGCAATTAGGGATTCGTACGCGCGCAGACATCGCGATATGAGCTTGTTATTACATTCGCCATAAATCCACTTTTTTTTTTTATATACGGAGTATTAAACGTCAACGTTGGTTGTTGGTGAAAGATAAAAATTGAGAGTGTCATGTTATTTCTATCCAATTTTTCCCATCTTTATAAATACACTATTATATTGCAACTACATAGTATACAGTATACATTTGAGTCATCAGCTTGTCGCGAAATTGCGCAATTTAAGTCAGCCTAATATAGCTGCTACTTTTCCACATTAAATTTTCAAAGCAATCCAAATAAGAATCGTCATTTGCTAAATTGCCGTTTTCCGCTATTCTACAAAGACAAACATTTGAATTCATGATGAAGTACGCATTAATATACAAGTAAAACCTCTATTTCGAGACCACCGTTGGGACCAACTAAAAGTGTTCTTCAAATAAAATTTTTTATTTTTTTTTTTCTTTAAAAAAAAAAAAATTATCATTCTTATGCCATTAAAATTGTAATTTGTGGATATGTTGTAGCCTAGGCTAAACTAGTTCCGCCTAGGCACAACTAGTATTGCCTAAAATTTGAGTTTGGACTGCAACAGATATTAACACTTTTTGACAAGAATTCTATTAAGTTTAATGCATTTTTTAAAAAAAATTATTCATAAATAATGGATTTAGTTTTGAGCATGTTCAATAGGATCAAATCGGCGCTGTTTCGTGCATTATCGTTTCATAAGCTTTGTCAAAACGTCTTAAAATCAAAATCTTGAAACATCTAGAAGAAGAAGAAGAAAAAAAATCAAATTGCTCGATCAATATAAAAGAATTTCATTACTAAAGTTAGAAAGGAAACCTCGTTAACTTAATCTACGAGTACGAAAAAGAAAAAAAATTCTCAATTCTATAAAAGTCATTCGATAAGGCGGTTTGAGCAGATTAGTCGACGTTACCGTCATGTTTTCATAATCCATTTGCTATTATACGAGTTACAATCTCCCAATGTCAAACACCGTTGATAGCCATTAAAGCAATCTTTTGCTATTGAAACACCTTCTTCACACATTCCAAAATTAAATTTTCGGGCCGCTGTTTTAATTTAATGAGCGTCGATCACAGGCCGTTAAATGGCCTCGTTTCACTAAATTGCTTTTTCCAAAATAAAATTGCTTTTATCCTACAACCCAAGAAGCAAAAATTCGAATGCCGCTACAGAGTGCCGCCACTCATTCACTCTCTTCAAACGCTTCGATAACTTTATTCCGCCTAGGCTTTTCCCTACTTCACTAAGGTCAATCACTGACGTCATTAGCGGTCATCGACTAATTAGAATCCACTCTCCATCCACCGTTTAATAAATTGGCCTTCCTAACTCTTGCCGTTTGAAGATTGATGAACAGTTCCCAACAGTCCCCCACCCCTCTCCCTCCAACATTCAACCGGAAATTGAGTGTCGGTGAGGCAGTTACAAATAGATCTGTCGAAATTGGGAGATAAAAGAGAATGATTTCGAATTCAAATAAAACAATTCTTTATTTTAAAACCTCAAGAAGTAGAAAACAAAACAAAACAAAAAAAAACCGAGGAAGAAAATTGCACGATTCCTTTGGATCTACGCAATTCCTTCATTAGTATCGTTTCCTGTTACAACATAATTTTTACGAAATGAGAAAGTTTACGAGTTGACTATAGGCTACTTGAAACGGTTATTGAATGGAATAGTACTACAGTAAAATAGCAATAAAACAACGTTTACCCCCTGGACTCAACTACTGTAATTTTAAGTTCTGCGGATATCCTTACGATCAATACAACAAAAATCGTTTGTACGAGTAAATAAGCAGCTCAAATATACTCGTAAAAACTTTTTTACTGAAGGTATTTAAAATGTTTGCTCATTAAATTTACTATTTTCTGCGTGTCCACTTTTATTCTTTAACCAGCGTTGTTATCACGTTTAATTCAGAAGCTATAATATTATAACAATCGCAATTATAGTATCACTCCGATTTTTAAAGACGTAGTGAAATGCCAAAGGAACATTTCACAAATAATAATAAAAAAAAAGTCAATTAAGTAAAAAAAATTCGTAGGCCTATTAGTTAACCATTTTTTTTATGAGTTTTTAACGCACTTTAAAAACTCGACATTTATCCGCAAACACTGCACAATTTATAATATTATGCAGTTGTTTTTTTTTTTTCAAACCAACTTTCAGCTTTATTCTCGCTTATTCTATAAGCAATTCTGAACTTAAAAAGTAGAATTGATAGGATCTATCTACTTCGTAAAACGAGATATAATAAAATTCTAACTTAATCAGCTGAGTTGAAGAATATTCCAAAACTCCATCTTCGTAATTTCGCTTTTTAAAAAAAAAAAAAAAAAAATTATAAGACGAATTTTGACTACTTAGACTCAACTCAATTTATATCGTCCTTCTATACATATACACGTTCGTCAAAATGTCTTTTGAATAACCGACCGAAGTATACTATAAAATGCCACCGATGCGATATAAAATAAATCCGACTTAAACGAAGCGTCGCTTGCAGTCTTACAAACTCCCCATCACATGTGCACTACAGTATAGAAATTCTATCTGGATATACTCCAATATTTTTTTTTCTTTCCCTCCGTCAGATGAAAGGGCATCTTATCCGCAACTGGGCCAAGGCCACAAAATAAAATAATAATAAAAAAAAAACTAAGTCATTTTCTGCATCGTTTAATTACACCCACACATAAATGACGTCATTAAAGTCTAGCAAAGCGAGCAGAAAATGTCTTTTTGCGCATAAATGAAATCCAAAATTATCTTTCAAAGCAAACTTTCTTACACTATAGTCTTACCCACCATTTCTTTTTCATCTCTCATATATATTTAAGAAGTAGGAAGAAGAAGAGGGGGGGAAAAAAAGATTTATCATGAGATTTGAATCATGAAATTTAATAGCACGGTAAGAATAAAACACAAACTTTTTTTTAAAATAAAAAAAAAAAATATTGAAACTAAAATAGACGCAAAAAAAGATGTTGCATCTCCAGCCTTGCTCTTCCAAACCGGAAATATATCTCTTTCCTTCACTTTCAAACAAATCGACTCGCATGTACAGTACTGCAGGCTTCTGCTGCTGCTGCGGCATCGATCGCTACTATACTCTACTAGTTGGTGTGCATTAAGTAGAACGAGAAAAATTGGGGGGATAACAACAAAGTGCGTTGGTAATACGCCCTCTCGATATCAACCAACCCAAATAACCTCATCCACCCACTCGTCCGCCATTTGCATTCGCAACTGTGTCAACAAAATTCTTATGCTCGCTTCTAAAAACTGATTGTTTTCTTACTTATTCGCGCGAGTAACAACTACTCCTACATCTATAAATACGTCGTAAGACAGTAAGACTAAAGAATAAGAAAAGTGGGAGGAGGGCGGACCAAAAAAAAAAAAGAGGGTTTGATAGGAGCGAAAAGATGGAGGAGTTGAAAAGAAAGAGTGTTTTCTAGATACGCCTATTAAATTACAGGCCAGCACGTGAAATAAAGCAGTAACTCTATAGAGAAGGAATTGAAGGCGCAACGTAAACAACAAACACCGGTAGACCCGAACGTAAGATATTATACCGCCGTAATATTGAACCGATTGCCCGATGAAGTAGAAAATTCCAAACGTTGTTTAATATACTGCGCCGACGTCTCTATAATATGCCGAGAGACAGTTGAATGAAAAATAATAGATTGCTATCATAAAATGTGCGCAATTAACCGAAAAACTACAACATCAACAAAATAAAAAGAACTCTTTTCTCTTTTATTTCTCTCCCCAACTAGCACCGATTGTTGTTTTGTTACGTTTCAACAATCAAATCTGTAATCTAATAAAAGTGTCTGCAAATTCAACTTCGTAAATAATTAATTATCTTCCAGCAGTATCGCAACTTTAATAATTAAATCGAATACAATTCGGCTGCTATACTGTAGTTGGGTTTTTTTTTTTTAATTTCAATTTAACCCAATATGTTAAGCCTTGTAAATAAATTATAGATTTCAGCAATGATAGTTTTTCTTGCAATGAAAATCCTATTCAATTTATAACAAGATAAATGTATGTTTATCTTGAAAAAATTGTACGATAAAATTTTCAAAACGTAAATAAAAAAATAAAAAAAATTCAATTTATTTAAATGTAGCTACTCGTATTTGCCATTGGTCAAAATGTACATGTAATGATTTGCAACGGGGGAATAAAAAGCGAAGATAGTTTTATAATATGTTACCTAACAATTTATCAATTTGAAGTGCAGTACCTCTCATTTTAAAGAATAAAATATTTATTTCCCTAGAAAGCCATTTTACTGTTATTTTACAGCATTTATTTTACCTCTACGAATATCCGACGTTAAAATTTAAATCATAGTTTCTCCCACTGAAGGCGTTTAATGAAATTATAAAATCAATATTTGCATGGATATTTTATGAAAATGAAATTACTAAACGTGAGAATTTCTGCGATGATAGTATCACCAGATTAAAACCTACTACGATACATTTTATTTTTTTTTTTTAAATAAAAAGAATTGAATAAACTTATCTTTTCTTATGCAACCAACCATTGCAATTGAGCTAAAGCAGAAGGAGAAAATGTTTCTTCAATTTTTTTTTTTTTTATGCAAGTTTACAAGATACAGTAGCCTATATTTCTTTTGGTCTGAGCCAGACTGATAAGTTCGAACATTATGGTATTTCATCTCAGCTGAATAACTTGCGTACCATTCATTCACTTGTGTTTTGTAACATTTTTTTCTGTTTTTTTTTTTTTTATTAAATTGCCGCAACGTTTAATAGCAAACAAAAAAAAACCCCGGCTCCGTAGTATTGTTCACTAGTGTTTCACTCGGAATTTCAGATGAAACTTCAGTACTATACAGTGGGATAAAATGTTTTCTAAAATACTTTCTATTTTTTTCCATCTACAACAAAATACGTAGGGAATTTAAAAAGCATCGTTTAACGAGCAGAATGCCATACCGAACGTATTTGTTTCTCCCAAATGCCTAATGCAATACAGTTGAAAAGATACTTTATATCATCGAAAATAACATCGTAGATTTCAGCATCGATTTTTCCACAACTGTATCGCTCATATTAAAATTTCCCCTGCATTTTATCTTAGAATAAAGAATAAAGAGAAAAACAAAAACAATAATACGTATAATATAGTATAACCTTCGACGCTCGTGTGCTACTGTAATATGATCAGAAACGACCGTGAGAAAAATATTTCATTATCTCGAGCACGGTGGCAATGAAAAAAAAAAAAATAATAAAAAATGCCGCGCTGTTTTCTCCGACTAACCCCGCAAAAATTTAATTTCAATAAGTATGAAATTACGTACGGTATTGTTTTGCCAAATATCCGCGCAGTGTGTTATACATAAAACTAGCATAAGTTAAAATGTTTTACTGTTACATACTGTACTCGTTTCTACGCTTCCAAATTAGAAGCTCGAAAAAAAATTGCCATTCAGAAAAATATTGCCCCTCGTTTTACGCGGTGCGTGACGAAAACAATTTCGGTTTACTGAATATAATAGAATGGGGGAAGATCATGTTCTCCCCCACCTATTTTAAACACACAATAGGCTTAAGCAATAATTAAAATCTTCTAAAGGCTTCTCATTCATTCGCATTTTTAATGTAATGAAGAATATTACTGTAGGCTTATCTTGAATCAAATCTAGTTATTAAATTAATTTCGCTCATGTTTTATGACACAATAAAGAAAATTAAAATAAATTATTACTAAAAAAAAAAAAAACCTTTATGATACTCATATTTGCAAAATTCTACTCCGATTCTACATTAAATTTCCCATACAATGTAAAAACAATAATTATTTTTACGTTGCACGGAGATTTATTTTATGCAGAATTTTTAAATCATAAATTAACAGTGTAATTTGAAATGCACTTTTTTCTTCTTCTATATATTATATGGGTGCAGTATAGTATAATATTGGTAATAAAAACTGTCAAAATATAATACCTGTCAAAACATAAAAAATATTTCTTACAAGTAGCGCGCACTTTATAAACTTGTTATTGATGATATGTTTTAGCCGACTGCACCATTCGTTGATAAAAAAAAAAAGCGAGGCAATAACAGCCCGGTAACATTTTTCAATTTCGTCCAACTTTATTTTGCTAAATTGAATCGAATGTGTCGGTGCTACGACTGAAAAACACGTTTGCGAGTGAGAGAGAGAGGGAGAAAAAAACTCGATTGATCAAAAAGAAAACATCCACACATATATGAGCTTATTTTCTCTTTGTATCGAAAAGAAATTTATCGCTTGGGTCCGTCGTTTGAAGTGCGAGAAAATAATGATAAAATATCAGTGTCAGCTGACTTAGTCCTACATCTGTCATCTAGTATCATAGCGCATCAATAAGAAGGTGGGAGAGGAGGAGGAGGAGAAAGTAACGCGCGTCAAATTCTCATCCGCGACAAACCGCCTGTACATGTGTTTTCAGATGAGCAGCTGCGAGATACCAGTCTACGCCCCGCTACTGTCACACCATTAGACCACTCGCGTTAACATCACGCTGCTGATCTGCATAACATAAACTAAAACAAATTGATGTTGACATTTCCCATGCCACATTTTTTTTAAAAAGACAAATGGTAGTCTTAAACGCTCATTTGCCAAGATTACTTTAGGTCACCATTTTTATTACGCCGTGAATTTTTAATGAGTGAGCTTTTACGATAAAATCAAAAGAAATCAACTTGATATTTTCGAAGAAAATCGTTCGTGCGCCATCCTTAAAGCGCGATGAGAGAAAACGCTATAGATTTGCTAGAACGCTGACAGATTTTATAAAAACAAATACTGCACGGTAGCTCCAAAATGATATTCTCGCTTAAATTACACCAACATTTTATATTTTAAACACGGGTTAAATATTTGATGTTGCGAATGTTGATAGAACCGAAAGTCAACGCGCGCTGCGTCACGTGTTTTCGTTTTCAAACGATATAAAGACCTAAAACCCAACGAATAAACATTTTGTATCGTAAAGAAAATGTTTTTTCTTGTTGAGATGATAAAATTCCTAACAAAAATAATACTCGGAGTATAATATATACCGGTACGGGATATACTTTTTTCCGTGTAAATGTTGTCATAGTGGATGTCAAATTCCGTTCGCTTGTTTTTCTCCCAAATCCGAAAAAAGAAAAAAAAGCTATGAAACAAATGGAAACACGGGAATCTATAAAATTTTCACGGTGTTCATCCAGTGTGCTTAGACGATAAAGCTAATTAATATTTATGGCACTTAAAATATTCGCGCGTTATCATCGTTATTATGCTCCCAACAGCCGCGCGCGTAAATCAAAATGTAATTTCTTTTCTCCATATAAACTTACGAGCGACCACATAACTTCAAACTCAAACTTGTAAATTAGGTCCTCAACTTCTATTCTTATCCGATCTTAGGGGCATTTCGAATAGTGGAGACCTCAACAAGGCCAATATCATGCGTTAGTGAGCATCAATGAATGAATAATTCGCACTTGATACCCCAATGAAATGGTGCCAAATATTCCGAGCACGCGTGTGACAAAAAAAAAATCATTCGTCGGCAATGCGATTTCTACATTACATTCTTCAGAGAGCGTAAAATTTAAATTTTACGCAATAAATTTATAAAAGAAAAAAAAAAGAGCAAAAAAAAAAAACAAGTTATTTAAAAGAAAAATATCGATCCGAGCCCCGCTTCGACGGAAACTAAGCACTGCTAGTCATCTTCAATATTTGACATTCAGTTCGCTACCACGCTTTTTCAACACACAGTTCCGCCGCGTACTTGGATTTTGGTATCAAGAAATGCGAGTTAGACTGTGTGTGAGAGAAAGAAAATAAGACAAAAAAAAAAAATTTGTGAATACGCAGCATTTGTGTCAATCGATTGTATTGCACTGTCACACTCATTTCTGTTTAAATGCGAAGATAAATGAAAAATTCATTTACATTCCTCATAAATCAAACAAAACAGTGATATTATTGCGGTTGCTTCAATCTTTCTCTCTTCCCCGTATACACCGTCGATAGAAAAGAGAATCAACGCATTACCTCGTAAAAAAAAAGCATTTACATTTCTACGATATTAACATAGAACAGAATAAAAACAGAGATCATAAATAGTAGATAAGTTTGGATAAACCTCATTTCACGAGTGAGCAAGTATATAAGCAGCCAAGCGCTGAAACATTATCAATAAAGGCGCTAAATGTACGTACAGTACGTACTGCATTCACTTTTTATCCGACTAACTTATTGACACTGTTTCAATTTCGAATAAACACTTAACTTACATATTACATCATACTACGTGCACTTGAGCCAAATAAAACAAACACTCGGAGCATTTCCATGCGGGCTAAATTAACTACTCGTTAACAACGGCAACTACTTTTATTTTTAGGAACGGTTGAAATAAATTAAAACCAAATAAAAATATAATTGTAAAATGTTTCTTACCTGAAGAAGAAGGTGCCAGTCGCAGTAGAACTGTTACCAGTAATATACTAAGAACAGCCAATCCTACGCAAACAATTATTAAGGCAGATACAATCTTTTTCCTTCGGATGAGCCGATGATCCGGACCACTCGAACTTCCAGTCATACTATCGCGAGGTCTATGTAAACCCACCGCTCCGCCTGGACCAAAACGCGAATCGCGGCGGTAACCACTCGACGGTTTATTATTAAAATGATCGAACAATAGCGAATCTGGTTCAAAGCTAAAACAGTTATTTTCATCGTCATATAAACTACCGCTTTTGGCGGGCAAGGCCTTGACGCCTGAAGCCGCTGACATGCTTCCTCCTCCGCCTCCCATCGCGGCGTGCAGTGCCATTACTGAGACCGCCGAAGCTGAAGCAGCCGCCGCGGCAGTCGATCGACGAGCCGCGGAATCACTTTTCCTCCGTTGATTAGAGGTAATAATATCCAGCTGACGAGAATAACGCCGACCCTACAAAAATAAAATAAAACAACTTTTTAGAAATTAATAAAGTCTTACAATCAATAAAAAAATGTATTGTTCAAATATAACAAATCAATTAAGAGCTGCTCTCAGAAACTTTAACCATCATTGAAAATCAACTTAATCATCGTTGATTGTTTGTCTGATTGTTGATTGATACAGTAAAACTTATTTTGAAATTTAATATTTATTTAATACTGTATGCTGTACTATAATCAGATGTTTTCGGGTAGCGTTAAGATTACTGTAGTGAAGTTTCATGTCATTACATATATACAGTATGAAACATTATAATATATGTTTCATAATTATATGAAACTGTGTTTGGTAGTTTCAATTTGTTAATTTTACTCTACCGGTAGGTTATAAAGATCGCCAAAAAATTGATTTTTCTTGGACAATTAATTTAGATTTAGCAATTTGTATTTGAAGAAATTGAAGAAATTTCACATTCCTTTCAAACAATTATTATCTTCACGTTTTGTAATCTTTCGCGTGTATACTTAGCAGAATTATTTTCTTGGAAGATTTCATTAAACATTGAATTTCCTATTCTACGAATCATCTTATTAGCGTAAGTAAAAATCAATCGACATGTTAACCATCTGAAAGCAGCCGTTATAAAAAAAAGTTATGTACTGTATTCGTTTTACATAAAAAAGTAAAATTTTAAGTAAAAAGTTAAGAAATTAATACTTACACCTCCCATTCCGGTGGGTCCGACCGCACTTCCAGTCGCTCCAGTCATAGCCCCCGCAACCCCCATGACTCCTCCAGTAGCCACCAAAGCCGAGGCGATACCGCCGCCTTGTTGACGCCTCCAAGGATTAAAAGTCAAATGCTCCAACCCGTCGTTGCGCCCCATCCCGCTGAATAAAAACGCTGGCAAAAGTTGTTCTTGTCCCGAAAATCCTTTCTGTTTCGACCGATTTCCGCTAACACCTCCAAATTTTTTTCGACTGAAGCCCGTGAAGCTACTCATAGCGCACGACTGGTCAACCCTTCGCACATGTCATCCGCATTAACATTCAAACACTTTTCTACGCTGTATTTACTCTTTCTCTTTCTTCTATGTTAAAATCTTAACTTACCTGTTCGTACAAGATGTTCATTTGAACGAGGGAAAAAAAGTTGCCGCTTCCAATTGGTTGAATACATAAATATTCAATAGCTTATCGAAAATTCCATCCGACGCCTAGAGCTCGGTTGAGGTTGTGCGCCGACCACTCTATCTGCACTAGACGGCGCTCGTTTCAATTCCAGCCACACCAGAATTATTGTTCCCAGCTTAGAAAGACCCAATATTCCCGCTCAGCCTTGTACCACAGTGCGGAAAAGCGTCGTCGCCGAGAGTATGCGGTAGTTACTTTAAATTGGAGCCTCCGCGCGTTGTATACTGCGCGTATATACCGCACATGCTACTCGAGGCCTACATAGCAAATCAATTTTTATCTTCTACTCACATTCTACTCGTATACCCGGATGCGATGTAAGCTTTCATCGTGCGTTGCTGTTAAATGATGGGGCTCTTCGCATCCATTTTATGTACCGAAAAGCCCGGAAAAGTTGGCAAAAAGCATTTTGCGTAGATTTTACAAAAAGGAAAACTTATGACATATTTTATGCCAGCATAGTTTTATCTAACGAACAAAATCACAACTACTGTATTAGAAGTTGCTGGCTCATTATAATAGCTGTCAAAAAGTTTCATGTAGAAGAGCACTGTAGATAAAAGTTTATATTATATTTAAACTACGGTATTATTATTTTAATAGCATTATTCAAATTGTACTTATCAGGAACCACCTTCCGTTTCTGTGAATAATTGCGATGCTTCAATATAAAAACAGCATAACGCGTGCACTGTAGTATTTGCGTTAAAAATATCGCATTATTCAATCACCCATCTGCTAAATTGCTTTAACCACAAAAACACGGTTCGATAAAAAGTTACGACATATCAGGTTTCACTGAAACTTGTAGAAATTTATATTAATTTATGAAATCTTGACGCTGTTGTTGTCCCTTTTTTGTTGTAAACAACCATTCACCGCCCATATCAATTCCGTGATGTAGTACCACGCGGTCTATTAATTTTAATTAAAATACTTAAATTTATTTACTGTATTTTAAAAAATTAATTGGAATGTTTATTAATTTTTTTATTAAAAAAATTTTATTTTAAATAATAAATTGTCATTATTTATTTAAATATTTTATTAAAAATGTATTTCACAACACTGACACGGTAGACGTGAATTAATCGCGCACATTCAAGAAATTTAATCAGCTGATCGTTAACAACTTTAATCGATATGAAGAAAAGAAAATATTTGTATTTCAAATGCAGTATTATAATATATTATTATGTGTTTCAACAAATGGTTTCTTGCCAAAGATTCTTTCCTGTCTTTTCATCTGAAAGTGTCACAAGTAACTACCCGCATTCAATTCGGAAGAAGACGATCGAATAGCTGTTTTGTTTGGTTTTCATCTTTTGCTACTGCTCTATAACAACGATTGTGAAAGAAGATGTTTTTCATTAATCTTAATTTAGATTGTTTGAAGGTTTGCATAAAACGTAACCTTTTCTGTGAAAGGTTTTTTTAGTTCCATTAGTGTGCTACTGTTTTATTAAATTCTCTGTGAAATGTTATCCAAACAAATAGTTTGGGTGCTTCAGCTTCCAGACGAATAAACATATTCCTTGAAGCGGATGATAATTAAATATTTTACAAGAGCTTCAATTGTCCAAACTGCAAGGTTAATTGCGCGTAAAAGCGTCTAAAATGGTAAGTTAATTTGTATTTATTTATTATGCTAATTTGCCTCTTTTTTTTTTTAAGAACTTTTCTACGACGTTATATTTTGTTAATGTTATAACCCGAGTACAGTAAGCTACATTAAATCATAAAAAGTATATTAGTCTCTAAGAAACTTCACCAAGTTTTAAGTGAGTATTATGGCCTGATTTATCGTCTACTTAAATCTCATAGTATTCAATCGTTAATCGCCATAGGAATTTGATTGAAATTGAAATGACGTTATTTGCTCCTAAACCGCGAGGTAATATAAAATGGAAAAAGCATTGCCACATCCGCGTAAGTTATAGCTCCTCTTTGCTCCCGAACATGAATTTTTTATGGTATCACGTTAGAAGATAAAACGTGAAATAACGTCTAGAATTGCGGTGATAGGTCTTTCGGGGGCAGAGGCCAACGTTTTCTACGCTATGTGTAGGTGAAAGTATAGTGGCCGGGCAAATTCGTTCAGAGATCATAATTTACGTTTCAGAACTCGTTGTATATATCTCCAAACTGCTTTTGCCAGCAAATTAAAAACAGTTAATAAAACCTCCGCAAAGTGCGCGTGCTCTTTTCATAAACTTTTTTATCCCGTCAATATAATCTGCTTTCCTTTTTTTTTTTCTCCTTCTTTCTTTTTTAGACTACGCAGTAGTTATACGTATAATGCCTGCGGTGGCAAAACTGGAGGCTATTATTTAGGTCTTCTTCTCACAATGGATGGAAGAAGATGGCTAAAACGACACTGTCAGAATCTTTAAACGAGCGAACGATATGGAGCGTAAAGTGAACGCTTTTGGCTTTGAAAATCATCTCTTATATCGATTATTTTCTTTTCATCAACAACATCTAGCGGTATTTTTTTTCTTTTTTTTTTTCATATATATAATTCTTAGCTTGAAGGAAACTAGTTTTGGCGCAGATTACAATGAACGCTTTTATCTTTTATTATTTTGCAAAACTGATACTATAATTTAAGAAAACTATTAAAGCGTTATATACAGCAAAAATAGATCATAAACGAGTAGTAAAAAAATCTATAAAATAAAAAATGAGTTAACAATATTATAAATTAACGGTAAAAAATCTTTTCAAAACTAAATTTTATTAAGTTTTTTTTTTTTTTTTTTTTTTGGGAGACTAATAAATAATAATTAGTGAATGAATTGCTCACATCAAACTAGTTTTAACTGAATTATTAATTTTAATAAACTGGAAGGCAAGTAAAAACCAGATTTAAAATTTAGGCTTATTGAAAAGATAATATATTATAACTTTTATAAGAGCAACGTTATTATGATAGCCCATATGTTTGCAGTTTTCTGCATATTATATATGTTTTAGGTTAGATAACGGTGTAGAAAGGAAAACCCTCCTGAAAATGACACTTTGAACCTTTATTAAATAAATAATCACACAAGTTTAGAGTGAAAACGTTGTGTAAATAGTTTTCCTCATTCACTTTCGATGGAAAGTGTGACTTGAATTTGACCGGATAACGCCAGTCGTTGTCAGATTTGAGCTCCCAAATTCTCATTTGAAAAGTTTTTTTTATTACTACAAGACGTTACTTTCGGATAAATATTATTAACCGGTATATAAAATTTTTTTTAAAAAATTGTATAAATATTTGGTTGAAAACGGAATTCATTGCATTCCGTTTCCGCGTGACCTTTTTCAACTCGCGAGAGTATATAAAAAGAGAAGCTCTATCAGAAATATTAGATTTCAAACAATAGTTTTGTTGATGGCATCAATAGAACATCAACTGAAAGAGGGTTGTGATTTATTGATTTGTTGTAGGCAGAGGTCGGACATGAATCGAGAAGGAGTTGGGCTTATAAATGAAAAACAAGAGTCTAGATGGAGAAATATTTGCAGTAAGTTATTTTGTTTTTCAATTGTAGAATTAAAAAGATATGCAGTATATTATATTATTTGATTTCTTTGTTTTTTGAAAAAACAGTTTCGTAAAGTTATACACTTTCTAGTCTGAAAATTTTATTCATAAGCAATATAAATTTTATATTTTGTGTATGTTGAAATATTTTTTTCTTGAACAGTAAACATGGAAAGTTAATTTTACTATTTCTTATTGTAAAATGTACAGTATTTGTCTCAGACGTTTGAAATAACTTCAAACTCCTACTTATGTGTGTGTTTTTTTTTTCAAATATCATATTGCTAATATTTCATATCTCTGATAAATATTTATTTAAAATTGTTTTTAAATAAATATAGTCGGGTAGTACATGTATTGTCCTTTCCCACAAGTAAAATTTTAAAATAAGTTATTTAGACATGTGACATGATTCACCGAGTGTGTCATCTTTTGTTTAATTACCAAAATAAATAATTTACTGCAATTTCTAGATTTATAATTTTTAATAAACTTACATTACGGTAATTTTTTTTTTTAACAAAATATTTGGTTTCTTCAATAAAAATCAAATTTATTTTCAGATGGTTTTCCTATTAGATTACTCGTCGCTTTGTTGGCTTGTGTAGGAGTTTTCAACACAAATTGTTTAAGGTTAAACATAAGCATAGCTTTAGTAGCCAGTAAGCACAATATTTATTTATTTGTTTTATTTATTAGTGATTAATTGGTGTGTCTTAAATTAGTGGTTAACGAGACTGCAATTATTGACCATCGGTCGAACGAAAGTTCTTTAACTTTTGGAATGTGTCCTCATCGTGAAGTTCCGCTCGCCAATTTAACGCCGGAACATCGAGACGAAGTATATTAAGAACTTTTTATTATTTTAATATTGAAGGAAAATGTAGTAAAATAATGTATTAACGCAGGATGGCCCATTCGAATGGGATGAAGCTACACTTGGCATTATTTTAAGCGCATATTTTTGGGGTAATGTTTTTGCTCAAATTCCAGGTGGTATATTAGCTGACCGTTTCGGTGGAAAATGGCCATTTGGCCTTGGTGTTCTCACATCAGCCGTTTCCACATTATTTATTCCGATGGCAGCTTACGTTGACGTCAAGTTGGTGATTGCCTTGCGAGTCATCTGTGGTTTAAGTCAAGTAAATCGATTTTTTTTTTTATGTTTTGTTAGATGTTTTTTTTTTTTAAAGTGTAACTAGTTTTGTCTGGTTGTGATTACTGCCGTAAAAAAAAATAATAAAAATAAATTTCTTATTTCCGGATAAGAAATGTCTTTGTACGTTCGGTTCAATGGTTCAATTGAATGGGCAGTTGATGTCATCGATTTATTAAGCATTTTATTTCATTTATACATGAAATAATGTTTTTTTGCATAATAATATTCTATTTAATGTCAATAATTTTGTTTGTTTAGCCACAATGTAAACGTTTGGACTAAAATAACTATTTTGAAAGATTTATTTATTTTACTCTCAAAACATATTGTGATAATATAATATATTTTTTTTTTATTTTCGAGTACTGTATTGTAAATTGTTTGGATTTTATATAGGGATTGGCATTACCAGCGATGTTTTCTTTGTTGTCTAAATGGGTTCCAAAAGATGAAAGAAGCAGATTAACCGGATTGACTTTCTGCGGTACACATTTTTTATACTATTATGTGAATAAAAATTTATTTATTTTGATTTTATTATTTGCTTTTGGAAAAAGGCGTTTCTTTAGGGAAAGTGTTCGTTTTTCCAATATCTGCTGCCTTATGTGAATCGAGTGTGTTGGGAGGATGGCCATTAGTATTTTACGTGTTTGGTAAAAATAATAAATACCGGTATGTTCATTTAGGTTTATATGGAGTTTTTATCGATTGTTTTTATAGGTGGTATACCTATTTTCTGGTTTATATTTTGGGCTTTACTTGTATATGATTCACCTGCGAAAGATCCAAAAGTTAATGAAAAAGAACTAATGCACATTCAAGATAAAACGCACAATGTTAAAGGCGTAAAAACTGTAAGTTTTTTCCAATTAAATTAATTAAAAATATTTAGTACGGTATAATATAACATATATTTTAGCATAACGTAAATTGGAAAAGATTGTTTACTTCCGGTCCATTTTGGGCGATGATATTGGCCTACTTTGCTCAATCGTGGGGTGCCAATACTTTGTTGACTATATTGCCCTCGTATTTAAAATTTGCTCTAGGATTCGATATGAGTGCGGTATTAAAATAAATAATTGTCTATTTTATTTTATTTAATGTATTAAAATTATTTAGAGCGGCTTGATCAACGGATTACCGCACGGTGTGGCGTTTCTTGTTGGTCTTTCTGCCAGTTGGACGGCGGATTGGTTGATAAACTCCAAATTACTGGGCGTGTCGGCAGTTCGAAAACTATTTGTTGCTCTCGGTATAACATTTGTTTTTAATTGAATTTTTATGTTTACGTATTTCTATTAAATTTGAAGCGATGTACGTTCCCATGGGCTGCTTACTAGCCATGACTTTTACACCTTGTAGCACTTTAATATTGATTATTCTATTAACGCTATCCGTCGCTATTGCAAATTTAAATGCTGGAGGACTCTTTTTAAACGAAATGGATTTATCCGTTGAAATTGCAGGTACCGGTATATGTTTTGTTTGCAATTATTCAATTGGCATTAACAGCTTTAATTTAAATTCAATATTAAATAGGAACGTTAAAAAGTTTATCTAGTCTTTTCTCAAATTTGTCTGGAATTTTGGCACCTGCCATCGCTGGATTTTTAGTTCAACATAACGTAAGTTTTTTTTTTTTTGCAATTTCGAAATAAAATAATTTGGTAATAGTTAATTAAAACAGTTTAACAAAATTATGCGTAACTATTATTGCGTTTTAGGAAAGCGTTTATGAATGGAATAGAGTTTTTTACTTAACATCGGCTATTCTTTTCATCGGAGCTTCAACGTTTTTATTACTCGGTTCTGCTCAAAATCAAAACTGGTTGATTGAAAGGGAATTAGTTTCAGACGAAATAACTCCTTTGATACCAGAAAATAATAGTGAATATGTTTTAATACGCTATTTTATATGTTGCCTTACAATTTTTTTTTTTTTTACATTTTTATAGATAATAGAAATTACGCAGAAGAGCTTCATCAATAACATTATTAATTTTAATCGTAGTGTAATATTTAATTGCTTTTATAATTACTATTATGTTTGAATTTTGTATATCGTCACTAATTTTTTTAATAAAATGTTTTTTTTTTTAATTTGTGCAAAAAAGTTTTACTTATAATTTTAGATTGTTGACCATGTTCGTGGTACTCATTACCGCTAATAATTATTATTATAATTAAAAAAAAAAATAATAAAAACATTTCCCCAGGTGGGGCTCGAACCCACAACCCCGGCATCGCTTAAGATAGCTACGAATACTGCTCTATAAGTACCGTGCGCTAACCAATTGCGCCACTGGGGAACAACGTGAGAAACATTGCTTACAAACATACAAGAGAAAATTGCAGATTATTTGCTGTTTCGAGAGGTTTTTTTGGTCTAAAAGCTTTTTAAAATAATTATTCCTTTTGCTGAAGCAATAAATTTTGAAATTTATAAAAACAAATTATTGAAAACCTATTTTTACATTTAAAACAAAATTTTACATTACTATAAAAATTATTTAAAATAATTGCGGTATAAATATTTTTTTAAAAAAAAGCGCCAGATGGAGCAAGTAGTCAAGAATATTTTGGGGGCATGCATGCAATGCCGTCATTTCCGCTTATCGTATTAAACTGTTTCGACGGAATCTTCAACACGTTTTGAAGCTCTGCAATCAAAGGTTTAGGTATGTTTTAAAATCCCCTTTTAATTAAATAATTTTAATTCATCTATCGTTAATAATATAAGATTCATTATGCTTAGTAATATTAGATTATTTCTATAAATTTATTTGTCGTAATTTTTTTTATTTATATGTAAATTTATTATACATAAATTACCACGTTGGCGTTGTGTTTGTTGTCTCAGCTTAATCTTTTTGATTCTTTTCAGTCCTTAAATCTTGTATAAGAATATCCTTGTACCTACAAAGATGGGCAGGGAGGACAAAGCCACCTGGAAAAGTAACTATTTTCTTAAGCTAGTTGTAAGTATTTTCTTATTCATTAGAGGTGTTGGTTTTGTATAACTTACGAAGTGCTTAATTTAGCAACTTTTGGATGAATATCCAAAGTGTTTCGTCGTCGGCGTGGACAATGTGGGATCGAAACAAATGCAACAGATCCGCATGTCTCTGCGAGGACATGGGGTTGTTCTTATGGGGAAAAACACCATGATCAGGAAGGCTATCCGAGGCCACTTGGAAAAAAACCCAGCCCTGGAAAGGTATTTGACTCAGCATTGTTCGGTATTAATTCCTAGTGTCTAAAATTTCATATTATTTTAGACTGGTACCTCACATTAAAGGTAATGTAGGTTTCGTGTTTTCTAAAGAAGATCTTGTGGATGTTCGAGATAGAATTGTCGCCAACAAGGTTTCAGCGCCAGCTAAAGCCGGCGCTTTGGCTCCCATCGATGTAATCTTGCCAGCTCAAAACACTGGTCTTGGACCTGAGAAAACTTCTTTTTTCCAAGCTTTATCAATTCCTACCAAGATTTCGAAAGGAACAATTGAAATCATGGTTAATATTTCTTATTTTTTCTATAAAGGAATTTTAATATCTTAATACAATATTATTGAATGTTTTCAATTTTTAGAATGACGTTCACCTTATCAAAAAAGAAGACAAAGTCGGTGCTAGCGAAGCAACACTGTTAAACATGTTGAATATTTCTCCGTTTACCTACGGATTGAAAATTCACGAAGGTTGGCATGAATATAGTATTTCATTTTAGGCAAATCTGAAAAGTTGCGCGTATTTGCAGTTTACGACTCTGGAACCGTTTTTGAGCCCGAAGTTCTGGATATCACCACTGAAGATATTCAAGCTAAATTCTTGGCGGTAAATATGATACTTTTAAATATTTGTTTTTTATTTGTGACGGTAATAGTGATGAAAAACGACGCGTTGCGAAGTAACTATTCTTTTATGCTAGAGTCAGAAATGACAGAACCTACTAGCAGTGGGTAGTGAAAATGAGCAATGCTCTGTCTTATAGACTGTCTGAATTTATCTACACTTTTCAAAGATTTCTTTTAATTTTTCATAATTTTTCGGGTGTTAATTTTTCTTTGAAAATTGTTTAGGGTGTACGAAATGTCGCTGGTGTGTGCCTCCAAATTGGATATCCAACTCTAGCTTCAGTTAGCCATTCAGTCGTCAACGGGTTCAAGAACCTGTTGTCTATTGCCGTGGAAACCGACATTACATTCAAAGAAGCCGAAAGGGTTTGTACTGCCTTCATCAGGTGTCGAAGAGTCTTTATAAATCTAAAAAACATTTTAATCTTTAGGTTAAGGAGTTTGTTAAAGATCCCTCTAAGTTCGCAGCAGCTGCACCCGTGGCCGCTGCTCCATCGGGAGGAGGAAAAGCAGCGGAGAAACCGAAAGAAGAAAAGAAGGAAGAAAAAGAAGAATCTGAAGACGACGATATGGGTTTCGGTCTTTTTGATTAAATGTAAAGCTCGTTTTACAATAAAAATAAAAGTATAAACTTCTAAACTGGGTCGCATTGTTTTCGTCGCGATAAACGCGATTATTGTTTGCACCGCAGAAAAATGTTTCGTTTTACTATATCGTATGTCCTGATTATAACATTTTAAAACCAAGTTCGCCTAGGTTTACTGGGTTCCTGCAATTTTTATGTATAGCCTACGAAAATAATAATTATTGTGTACCAACTCGGATAAAACAGTGAACCAAAAATGGTTACTTCTTTTTGACTAGTCCTATAAAATAATGTTTCAATTAATTTTGTTCCGCGTTGAGTTTTTTGCGGAACGGAACATGGGTAATTAGGTTAAATAAAATTAGACGTTAATAAAAATCATGCTACATGTACGTTAAACATCTTAGTTAAAGTTTAATTCTCGTTCTCTAATTAAAGCGACGGAATGTGACAACCGGAAACCAGTGCCAATCAGCTGACACAACTGGTGGCGCAGCAGTCGCCGTGCCGAGATTTGATTAAAAAAAGCGTCTGGTTTTGTTTTAGTCGTGGTAATTCTATATTTTAATGTTTCAACTAAATATTATAATAATTATTGCAGTGAAAATTCAAACTTGTTCCAAGTGCGTGTAATTACTAATGACGAGCACTTGTAAATCCAATTAGGCTGGAGCTCTCAAAGATTGAAGGTAAGGAGTGAGTAAACATCTCAATTCATTATTCTGTCGACTGAATTTTTCATTTTCTTGTTCAAGTATTTTTGCTTCCTTGTTTACTAATCTGTTATATTTGATACGAAACACGAATGAGTTAGCACTGGTAAACGTGAAAAAATAGTAATTATTAGGATGAGAACCAACCTAAGTTTTTGCAGACCTTTGCAGGTGTTGTTCCATAATTGAAGCTTTGTTTTGGGAACCAGATCCAAATATTGCCTCCAATATTCTTCAATTTTTGGTTTGGTTAATCTGGGTTGTCGAAATAAACTCGATGATTTTGAGTAATATTTATTCAACCTAATAATTTAAGCGCGTAAAATGATTTTTTTTTTTTGGTAAATACAAAGCAGGAAAACAAAATGATTTTTTACCAAACAATTTCTTGACGATTTTCAAGAAATTCGTTAATTGTTTTCATGATATTTTCTTTATTAATAACTTCATCTTCTACAGATGAGCGCTGAACGCATTTTGAATACATTTTTTGCAAAAGTGCTTCAACCTCTTCATCTTTCTGAATCTTCAACGCCTAAAAGTTATAATTATTATTATTAACTTTACGTATTTAGTGAAAATATATCGCAAATCAAAATAATAATTATTAACCGCAAATATAGTGTCTAATTTGACAAGAAGTTGTTCTTCACTACTCAGATGAGAAGTGAAAGTTAATGTCTGAGGATCGATTAAATGCGAGGCCACTTCCACCACATTTTCCAATAATTTCGAAATCGTTTTCGAGGCAGCTATTTGATGTAAATCGTAACTGGGGATCTTTAATTTTTGTTGCCGACGCTGTTGAACCGTTAACAAACCCAAACGAAACAAAATTGTAGAATAGGAAAAGTGCTGCGTCTTTTCCGACTCTTTCTCAAAAAATCTGAGAAATCAAAAATTATTATTAAAATATTGGGTTTGGATTGATAATTGTTGCGCGAGCTTTCATTACGCGATGCTTACATCACGGGCAAACTCTCCGTCATTTGTCCTAAAATGTCGGTATCAATAATTTGATTCACTTTTTTTAAACGTTGAACCAACAATCTCGCCGATTTATCGTTCATTTTCCATATGTCTGATATTTTCTTTTCTTCTGCGCTTTGACGCTGTCTGGAATATTTTATCATTATTCATTTCAGACATCTGAACTACTTTTTTTTTTTATTTTAATGAAAACTTTACTTGAATTTTTTCTCACTTGTTGCCACTTGTTCCAACATTTTTTCATACTCATAATGAATAATTTTTTTCTTATTCCTAAAACTTTATAGTTTAATAATAATTTAAAAAGAAAAAGAAAATGTTAACTTGTTTATTTTTTCTTTAGTTGCTACTTCGGTTTTTAATTTGCCGACTGCGTTATATAAGCTGTTAAATATTATTATTTTTAAATTAATTTCCATTAATTAAAATAAATTATATACCGGGTTAATTGTCTTCGTTGTTCCGACTTTACCGATGATTGCTCATCCTCTCTTTTTCTCAGCACTTGATAGGTATATTCCAGTTTTTCTCGATTTAATTGCAAAGCAGCTTTTGCTTCCTGATATTGTAATTGTAATAACTATTCCCCCCAAAAAATATATATATATTATAATTAAGATTTCTTTTAAATATTGTTAATTATGAAAACCTGAATTGCTTTGTCGAATTTTTTTTGCGAGAGATTATAATCTCTGTATTTTTGATAAGTGAGTTCGTCGAGTTCTTTTTCCCAAACTTGGAACATTTGATTGAAGGCATTTAATTTTTCGGATTCGTTGGAATCGAAAGAATTTAATTTTCTGTCAAATTCTTTTTTGCTGGTTTCGAAATGGTTTTTAAAATTTTGGGTGTGAATATTCTTAAAATTATTTAAAAAAATTAAGTAAAAGAATTATTAGTTTTCCTCGTTTTGTGAGTTTTAGAATTTTACCGCGCGTTACCTTATTAGATTTCAATTGTTCTTCGTAACATCTTTTTAATAGATAAATCTGTTGTCGGCATCTGTCGATATTTATTTCAACTTCTTCTTCTTGTCTTTCCGTCATCGTTTCAAAATCCACTTCCATTTCGTCGATATCCTAAAAAGTTTTGCCAAAGAAAGAATTTAATTTTATATTAAAAATTTTAATAATAATTTTTGATTAATTAACTTGAATTAATTCCTTAATTAGTTGACTTTTTTCCTTGATGACTGCGTCGCACAGTGCTTTTTGTTCTAAAATATTGTGATGGATTTCAGATGGGGAATTTGTTAAAGCAAGATGTTCCCACTTTTTAGAAATCTGTCACATTTTTTAAGTTAAAAAATTATTCGAAATTTGTTTTTTTTAAAAAAAAAAAATTAGCAATAATTAAATTACTTCTTTATAATGTGCTGCTCCTACGATGCTTTCTCTTTCTAATTTTTCAAGACGGTCTCTTTTTTTTTCTTCAATTTTTTTTTTAACTTCATTTTCATCGTAAATTATGGCTGCTTTTACATTATTTACCAGCTGAGAACTATCTTCTTTAGCTTTTTTTAAAATCTGCATAAAAATATTATGTACTGTAGTTTAAAAAACAAAAATAATTAATTAAATTTAATAGTAAATTTACTTTTTCACTCGAAATTATTTGATGGTTTTTTAATTTTGATCGTTCGATTTTACTTCGCATTTGTTCATCGCCGTTTCTGAAAAGATAGAGAAAGCGATAAAAATGGATTCAAAATATTTTTAGAGAGTAATAATAATTGATAAATTATACAATTCTTTTGATTTTCTTCTGATGGAGAATCTTCTGACGTCAGGATTAAAATTATTAGTTTCTGAATTATCATCTTGTTCGTCTGAACATATAATTTTAATATCGTTCATTTTTAGTTGTATATTAAATAAAAGCTAAAAGATTAGTCGAAATTTAGGGAACCGTTCATTTTCCATGATTTCAAATTTCAAACATAAACGTTGCCATGACAACGTTGACGCTTTCTACATGTGTTCCATATTGTAATAATAGTCGACGTTTTTATTGATTTTAGATTTTTAGCGATAAATTACTAACATAGAGAGGTTTTGCGTTTATTTTATCCAAATAATAACTAAAAAATCATTACAATTTTTTTTAAAAGATGTGTCTTCCATTTTTCATTTGATCAAAGATCTAAATGTCAATTTTATAACGATTTTATTTTTTGTTTAAATATTTTTTCTAATGTTTTTCTCAATGCCGTAGTAATGGATTGAGATGGATTTTCCGATAGTAGTCTTAGCGTTCATGATACTCATTCAATCGTCTGTAACATTAAATGACCATGAAACATGTGAAATTACAGATGAAAAAATCTTGACTTCATCCGAAATACTTCAACCAAAAAAGTAAAATTCTTAGAAATGAGAATATAATTATTATTTATCGTATCTGATTTATTAAAATTTTAATACATTAAAAAATACAATTGAAAATTGTGTGTGTTTTTTAGTTTTGTGAGTTAAAGAGATTGACAAAACTTAATATTCAATTTTAATATCAGATACTAAATAACTATTATAATATTTTTTTTAAAAAAATGAATTAGGTAGCGAATTATAATTGTTATTTTCGCTATTGTTAGGTTTTTGTTATACGATATTAATCCAGGCGAAGGTTTCAATCTGCGAAGGGATGTCTATATCCGTGTTGCCAACTTAGTACGAAGGTTGAGAAGTAAAGGCGACGATTGGACCTTGGTTCTTCCACCATGGGGCCCCATTTATCATTGGAAAACTACTTTCGATGATAAACGTTTAAATCAGAAAAAAATCCCTTGGTCGCATTTCTTTGATTTACAAAGTCTTGGTTATTTTATTCCTGTTATTGAATTAACAGATTTTTTAAATGGTAATTTTTTTTTCATCGTTCTTTCAGTTTTTTTTTTTTTTTTTTGTAATAGGTTTTTTTTTTTGTAATAGGTTTTTTTTTTTATTGTATAGACACGCATCATATCGATGTTATTTATATTTTACAATATTTTGCCGACACTTTTAAACAAGGAAATAATTGGGTCGATAAATATGAATTGAGCGATTGTTTATCAAAACCATTATATCGATTTCAAAAAAAGAATGAAGTACGTGGATGGTTTTGGGGATTCAACGAGAATTTATTTGCTTTGAATTATTCCTGTTTGTCTCTACAAGGACAAGCTAGCTTATTATTACCGCTGTTGCAGTCAAATTTTTATAAGTACCATAAATATTTTTTTTAAATAATTGTTGAAAAAATTTTATTCATAAAAATGCATTTATGCTACAGGTCCATTATGTTGGACAGAGCCGAAATCATG